>PIJE02000659.1:70906-129646 GCA_002895965.2 Coryphaenoides rupestris | reverse complement strand
GGGCTCTCCTTCTCCTCCTCCTCCTCCTCCTCCTCTAGTATCAGAGCTACCTGGAGTACACCAGGGCTCTCCTCCTCCTCCTCCTCCTCCTCCTCCTCTAGTATCAGAGCTACCTGGAGTACACCAGGGCTCTGCCCCTCAACCCTTCGCCGGAGATCTTTGGGATGAATGCCAACGCTGACATCACCAAGGACCAGGCTGAGACGCAGCTTCTGTTTGACAGCATCCTGCTCACACAGGTGGCGCGCATACACACACGTACACACACACACACACACACACCAACCACACACACACACACACACACACACACACACACCACACACACACACACACACACACACACACACGCATGCTCAGGACTGACTGGACTGGACACACAGAAAACAGGACAAACAGACAGACAGACAGAGTGAGTCACGGACACACATAAACAAACTCATGCAACACGCTACCTAACACGCAACCACATACAACCACATACAACCACATACACATCCCAAACCAGATAACACACACACACACACGCACACGCACAATACCACACATGCATGCACAGATACAGTATGCGCACAAACAAAGAAACAAACAAACAAAGAAATATACAATCCAAATGTTTTTATTTACGATTCTCTAACCAAACTGAAGTCAGACATCCACACACACGTGGAGTCTCTGAGCAGTAACGGAGGGCCTTGACACACCACCAGCAGCCCCCCTCTCTCAGAGCCCCGCCTGGGCTCTCTGGCTGCTGTGCTGCCAGCACCACACCGGCGGGAGGTGGCAACGGCAGTCCACCGCTACAAATAAAGTGTGTGTGTGAACACTGTGATAAAGTGGTGGTGGTGGTGGTGGTGGTGGAGGAAGAGCCCCTGGACAGTTGGAAGCCCAGACCCACCCGAGACACACCGTCTCTTGTTCCAGGCGGCCTGGGACTTCGCCCAAAGTCAAGTCCAGTTTATTTCCACCTCAAAGGGCTGCACAGGCCCAGATCTGACCCCGTGTCATGCTCAATAAGGGCCGGGCTGAGGCCTCCCGTGGTCCCTGTGGAAGGCTGTGCTCTGAACATTACAGCGGCGAAGCACAAATGAATATGAAACTTTTATGCTGACTCATTTCTATACTCTCACACTTCCCCTCTCTCTCTCTCCCTTTCTCTCTCCTCTCTCTCTCTCTCTCTCTCTCTCTCTCTCTCTCTCTCTATCTCTCTCTCTCTCACTCTCACACACACACACACACACACACACACACACTCCCTTCCCTCCAGTATCCCCGTCGGTCTCGGATATGTGATTGCTACCGGGGCATTCTATCGGACACAATAGCTACTGAGAGACCATTAAAATGCGGTTGTTCAGAGGCGGTGGTCGGCCGGGCTTCACCGCAGCTCAGTGTCGACGCGCACGCACTGCGTCCACCGTGATTAATAACGCATTTAGTCACTCGTGAGCTTTGTTAGCGGCTAATGCGGTGCTATCCGTCTCAATGGCCGACAAACGCACAGATGCACCGATGGAAATGAAGGCGCTATTTGTCATTCCCGGGACTGTAAGACCAACAGCATTATTCAGTCATTAAGCATCACCGTCGCCTCGTTACGCGGGCCCCTGGTCGCCATAACCGGCCGTCAGGGGTAAACACGTTTCATTATTTGGACAAATCCTGTTCAGTGAAGCTAACGGCGTCATGCATCTCGTGGAAAAAGTTTCTGACTTTACGCGGGAGGATTTGTAGCGCAATCTCTAAGCCGTCACTGTTAGTTTTTTGTGCGCCGGGGATGTAAAGTGGCCTGTGCTTGCCATCATTAAGTGACAAGTAGGCTCTATATTTTAAAAAAAGAAAGGTATGTAAGAAAGGTAGCATTGAAGTGGGAGCCGATATCTGGGGTAATTTCAAGTGAAGTGTGCAAGTGTTAGCTTCAGAGCGACGGAAGACGGAGCCATCCGGCGTGAGATGAATTCCCCGGAGACGCTGAGTCACAGATACACGCGCTCGGATCCCGAGGTGCCGCGACGCGTCTTAAATAGGAAGGAGAATGCAGCGCGTTAGAAACTGGTACAAATTAAACTTGAGTTTCTGGGGGGAAAAAAAACTAAACATAAGAAAGGAATACTCAACCACAGGAAAAAGAAAAAACAACAAACGATTCAAAAACAGAGAAAAATATAAAACAACAAAGCTACGTGAACCTTTGCCTTCTGTCATCTTCTCTCTCTCTCTCTCTCTCTCTCTCTCTCTCTCTCGCTGTCATACCTCATCTCTCTCACCCATTATATCCCTCTCTGTCAACTCCCATATCCACTCTCTCACCCCTTACATCTCTCTGCCATCTCTTATTTTGCACTATCTCTCACTTCTTACATCGCTCTCCATAATCTCTCATATCACACTCTCTCTCACCCCTTACATCTCCCTGCCATCTCTCATATATCGTCTTTTATCTTTCATCCCTCCCCTCCCCCTCATCCACCCATCCACCCATCCTCTTACTCCTCCTCCTCCTCCCCGTCCCTCTTCCTCCTCTCCACAGTCCCGGTCGTCGGGCGGGGACGCGGGCTCGGCGGACGACATGGTGTACGAGGTGGCGGCAGACGTGCTGGCCAAGCTGCCCGCCGACTTCGACCTGGAGGCGGCGGGCAGGCGCTACCCCACCGACTACAGCCAGAGCATGAACACGGTGCTGGTGCAGGAGATGGGCCGCTTCAACGCCCTGCTGCGCGCCATCCGGGAGTCCTGCACCAACATCCAGAAGGCCATCAAGGTACGGGGGCCAGGGCAGGAACCTTACCGGCTTACGGAAGGGACTGATGAAACGGGAAGCAGTGTGTTTAAATGCACAACGTGGAGGCCTCCGCCTGCTAAGTTTAGATAGTTGGTAACGTTTTAGTTTTAGATGTTGGTAACGTGCTCAGAATCGCACGTCTGCTCTCATCCCAGGTATTTATGCAGGCAACTTAGCAATTATGAAACTCGTTCTATTAGCCTCATAACTATGAATGCTCGAAAAGAGCTATATTCTTATTCTTTATGTACCTTCAACAAATGTACTCTTTGTAAGTCACTTTGGATAAAAGCATCTGCCAAATGCCCTAAATGTAAATGTAAATGTAAGTTGATTATCTGAGCTTGTATAGCATGGTCATTTGCTAACACTATAACATAAAAGCATGCGCACATTTTGGGTAAAAGCTTTGCACTCAAAATCGAATGGTAATGAAGCAAGAGTTTACCGTTGTCATGACAAGGAATTATTTAAGTCCCTTTTTCAACCCAGCCGGTTACAGGGTGAGGTAGACGGGGTGAGTGAGGAAAGCGAAGGTCATGGCTTCATCGCCGTCACTCTAAGTCTAATGTCCCATTCTTCAAAGTGGTTGTATTCTCCAATTAGATTGAAAGAAATTTTAAAATCAACCGTTGGTGTGTTTACCTTCCAGGTCGTTAGTTTGTCAAGTTGATAACAAAGCTGTGCTCACCCAGAAAGCTTTGACTGCTGCGATTTTTTCAATGTTGCTATGGTTACAGGCTGGGTAACGGATTAATTTAGAAGTGATTCAACTTGAGCCGAACTATGTGTGCAATACGCGGCACACCTGCCGGCTAAAAAGCTAATTTGTCGGTAGATGCTGTCGTTAAGGAGCAGTTAGGGGCCATACTGCTCAAGGATGCCCACAGGTAGACTGGGCCCATTAGGACTGTAGCCCAACGACCGGACCTGACCGGACCGGATCCTGATTGAAGTGTGATCGTTGCTTTAAATTGATTCATTTCTGCACCAAGCAGTCAAGGGGTTAAAAAAAGAGGCCTGGCCCAATTTTCAACTGTATCGCAGGTATCCTGTATAGATTCAAGAACACAGCATAAACATTAGGCCTTCTGTTTTAACTAGACTTCACCATATGACAAAAAGAAACGTGTTGAAAGGCTTTGGAAGCCGTCACAGCGAATCCCCCCCGGTGTTGAAAACCTGCGCCTGTTTCTATTTTGAGCTGAGATAAAGTAATGTAATCTCACCGTGTCCAATGCATGAGCAGTAAAACACAGAGAAACAGATCAGGTCCCCGATCAGAGAATGTTGTGCGGTTCAGGTGCCCGCAGGCATGTGACAATTATCCAAAACAACACGACTGTCAAACACAAACAACAACCGATAGATAATCCCCAAATCGAAACCGGGAAAAGGAAGTATGTATAAGGTGTCAAGTCAAGTCAACAAGTCATCCCTTCATCTCGTCAACGCCATCATGTCCAAGTGGCCCTTATCACAGGTGCCACTGCCCCCCCCTCCCCCCCCCAACCACTGCAGGCTAGAGGGCCCTTCAGAGGGCCCCCCCTTCATCTCTGGGGCTCAAGAGCAGCCGGAACCGGATAAGGAGCACTCGGCTCAGCCGGGTTCTCTCCGGTCCACAGCTGTAATTAGCCTACTCATGGTTCTGTACAATAAGTACTGATGCGGCCAATTAGGCATGTTCAAGAGACGCGGCTGCACTATTAGCTCTGGGCCATTGGCTTAATGCGACCCCCGTTGGAGCCACTTTGGTAAAGAATAATTCTGTGTACGTATTGGGAAAAAATGAGTAGTGAGCGCGGTGGCTAATGGAAGATACTGGGTAAGTACTACAGTATGTATCTTCTAGATAGCTATCTTATATAATGTTTCTGCCCAGATACCACACATGCCCTTCATATAGCGATCCCATGTTGTGGCCAAGGTGGCTCAGAGCATCAGCTATCTATACTCCCTATTCCTCTTCCTCCTCTTGTTCCTCTCTCCGACCTGTGTGTGTGTGTGTGTGTGTGTGTGTGTGTGTGTGTGTGTGTGTGTGTGTGTGTGTGTGTGTGTGTGGTGTGTGTGTGTGTGTGTGTGTGTGTGTGTCTCCCTCTTTCTGAAGTGCTAATAGTGGCCATTATGCAGCTGTCAGTCAGCTAGCTAGGCAAGTGAGTCTCATGATGCCCTCTCAGTGGCTTCGTAGGATCGGGGCATCGACAGTCACAAGGCAGCGCGAGGAACACACGTTAAACTAGTGCCACAGATCAGCCGTGTGTTTGAGCAAAGACTGGAGTTTTTTGTGTGGTTCGTAGTTTTCTGCATTTTCATCTGTGTGTGCGCGCGCGCGTGTGTCTGAATGTGTGTGTGTGTGTGTGTGTGTGTGCGGTGTGAATGTGTGTGTGTGTGTGTGTGTGTGTGTGTGCCAGGGTCTGGTGGTGATGTCGGCAGACTGGAGGAGGTGGTGAGCAGCATTCTGAAGGGTCGTATCCCCGCCATGTGGATGAAGAGGTCCTACCCCAGCCTCAAGCCCCTGGGAAGCTACGTCACCCGACTTCCTGCAGCGCCTCAAGTTCCTGCAGGTCACCCACCACCCACCACCCCACCACCTTTCTGCACATTGTTATTCTTATGACACATGCAATGAAAATGTGTATTTGTGAAAACATTAAGATAAATACAATTTCAAAGGTGTATTTTAAGGCATAAACAAAGCTAAAAAAAGGTAAAACAACAAAAGAAATTCAAAGAATTCAAGATTCAAGATTCAAGAAGACTTTAATTATCCCGAGGGAAACTTATCGTGCAGCATACAAGTCAGAAGAACACAGGGAGAAATATTACACCACAACAATATACAGTCTAAGGAGGACTGCATTGAAAAAACAAAAAACAACAACAAACAAACATAACAACAAACAACAACCAAACATGTATCAACAAGCGTTTTGGCAGTATTGTAGGCGTCTGCATGGTAAATATTACCAATAACTACAGTAATGTAGGCTGTCTGCATGTAAATATTACCAATAACTACAGTGAGGTAGAGAGAGGTCTACACTGTGGACTACGTTGTCAGCAGGTGTTGGTGGATACATTATAAGGTGACCAGTGGTAAAGTGATAAGTGATAAGTGATAAAGTGATAAGTGATAGAGTGATAACAGTGCAGGATTGCTGGAAGTGGTGTGGCTGTAATTGACCTTAGCATTGTGTACCATTAGCATGGTATCGTGTGTTGACCTCAGGTCGCCTGTGTCTCCCTTGTTCCCTCTCACGCCTGAGGTGGATGCATTGTACAGCCTGATGGCAACCGGGGATAAAGGAGTTCTTGTGGCGTTCTGTTGTACATTTGGGTTGGATGAGTCTATTACTGAATGTGCTTTATATGAGGTCAGCATTTGGTGGAGAGGGTGGAGGTTGTGCCCATGATGCCTATGCATCTTGCGCAACATTCTCCTCTCCGCTACCACCGCCAGGGAGTCCAGTTGGACCCCCAGGACCGAGCTCCGCCCTTCCTGACTATCCTACTGATCCTGTTGGCGTCAGCTGACCTCAACCTGCTGCCCCAGCATGCAAACCCCATAGAATATCACACTGGCTACGGACTGACTGGTAGAACATCTTTAGCATGGTGTTGCATACGTTGAAGGACCTGAGCCTCCTCAGGAAAGTAGAGTCTACCTCTGGCCCTTCTTGTACACAGCCTCAGTGTTCTTGGCCCAGTTTAGTCCATTGTCCAGGTGAACTCCCAGGTATTTGTAGTCCTTAACAATGTCCACGGGGCACGCCCTTTATGGAAATGGGTGTGGGGGGATAGTCTTCTTCCTGCTGAAGTCTATCAACAATCTCCTTTGTCTTGGTGATGTTTGAGCTGCATTTCGGTTCAGCCCCACACCACTCACAAATTTGCTCACCCAGCCCCTATACTCCTCATCCCTACCCCCAGTGATCTGGCCAACACATGCAGAATCGTCCGAATACTTCTGCAGGTGACAGGTCTCCGAGTGGGCATCGGAAGTCAGAGGTGTATGCTGTGAACAGGAAGGGTGAAAGCACAGTTCCCTGGGGGCCCCTGTGCTGCTGACCACCTTGTCCGACCACACAGTCCTTTAGTCGGACAAACTGTGGTCGGGCTTCAGGTAGTCCGTAATCCAGGGACCAGGGAGAGGTCACCCCCATCTTTCGTCAGCTTACTTCCCAGCAGGTAGGCCGGATGCGGTGTCGTATGCACTGGAGAAGTCAAAGAAGCATATTCTCACAGTGCTATCGGGTCTGTCCAGATGGGTGTAGCCTGTCGAGCAGGAGGATGATGCGTCATCAACACCCGATCTTCGGCTGGTAGGCGAACTGTAGAGGGTCCAGTGATGCGTCACCATGGGCCAAGACTTGACAGGACCAGCCTCTCCAGGGACTTCATCAGATGGGGATGTCAGCGCCACCGGTCTGTAGTCGTTGGGGGTGCTGGGCACACCTTCTTCGGGACCGGGACCAGGCACGATGTCTTCCACAGCACCGGCACCCTCTCCAGTCTCAGGCTCAGGTTGAAGATGGTGCTGCGGACACCCCTCAGTTGGACCGGCACATGTCTTGAGGGACCCTCGGACTGACGCCGTCAGGACCAGCGGCCTTGCCTGGGCGGAGTCTGGTCAGCGCCTTCCTCACCTGCTCTGCCGTGAAGGAAAGAGGGGTGCGAGAGGGGGAGAGAGGGGTAGGGAGGGGTGGGGAGGGTGAGGGGAGTGGGGGGGGGGGGGGGGGGGGGGGGGGGGGGGGGGGGGGGGGGGGGGGGGGGGGGGGGGGGGGGGGGGGGGGGGGAGGAGGTTGGTGGAGAGGTGGGGTGATTGGGGGGAGGGGTGGTGGGGGGGGGGGGAGGGGGTGGGGGGGGGGGGGGGGTGGGGGGGGGGGGGTGAGGGGGGGAGGGGGGCTGGGTGGGGGAGGGGGTTGGTGGGGAAGTGGGGTGAATGGGGGAGGGGGTTGGTGGGGGGGGAGGGGTAGCAGGTCCGGAGGTGTGGAGAGGGGTCGTTAAGGCGGAGCCGGGGGAGGGGACAGCCGGCACCCTCACATCGAATCGGTTGAAGAACTGGTTCAACTCGTTGGCCCGGTCTCGGCCACCCTCAGCTGCCTGGTTTCCAGCCCTCTTGAAGCCGGTGATGGTCTTCATGCCACTCCACACGTCCTTCAGGTTGTTGTGTTGCAGCTTTTTCTCCAGCTTCCTTCTGTAGGTGTCTTTGCCCTTCTGGATCACCACCTTCAGCTCCTTCTGAACCCGCCTCATCTGGTCTTTGTCCCCGTCTCTGAAGGCCTTCTTCTTCTCATTGAGCAGGGCCTTGATGTCTCTGGTGACCCACGGTTTATTGTTGGGGAAGTATCGTACAGCCTTTTAAAAGTGTTAAAAAAGGTGTTAATAGTGTTGTGTCGTTGTTTTACTGTGTCTCTGAAACTCATAACCTGGCCGCAGGACACACACACACACACACACACACACACACACACACACACACACATCACACCCTCCGGAGGCGCGTGCTCTGGCATTCATTAAACTGGACCAGACATCACATCTTCCCTCTCAGTTTGAGATTCAGTTGGCAAACAAGTGAATTCTCAATGTGTTCACCTGGGCCTGGTTTAGTGTGGCGAGGGGGCAGCCGGTAAATGAGGACAGTGCGTTTAGAAGGAGCTGAGGAGGTCAGCCAGGCCTAACCGGGGCCACAGCCTGCCGCTGATTAACCTGCGGCCCACGCACGCAAGACGGCGTTCAGTGGCAGACAGCCGAGGGTTTGTTAGAACGCTGTATGCTAAAATGATCATTAAATAAAAGTAACGTTGACTGCAAGGCCTACTTTACTTCAAACACGCTGCTTATTGTGGCATTTTGCAGCAATTACCTTTTAACGTGGAAACAGAGGTCAGCAGAGAGGGTCTGAATATGTGTGTGTGTGTGTGTGTGTGTGTGTGTGTGTGTGTGTGTGTGTGTGTGTGGTGTGTGTGTGGTGTGTGTGTGTGTGTGTGATGTGTGCGTGGTTGTGTGTGTGTGCGTTTGTGTGTGTGTATTTGTGTGTCTGTGTGTGGTTGTGTGCGCATGTGTGGTGTGCAGTGTGTGTGTGTGTGTGTGTGTTTGTGTGCATGTGTGTTTGTATGTGTGTGTTGTGTGTGTGTGTGTGCTGTGTGTGTGTGTGTGTGTGTGTGTGTTCGTGTGTGTGTGTGTGTGTGTGTGCATGTGTGTGTGTGTGTACTGTGTGTGTGTGTGTGTGTGTGTGTGTGTGTGTGTGTGTGCAGGACTGGTACGATCAGGGCACGCCGGCGGTCTTCTGGATGTCGGGCTTCTTCTTCACCCAGGCCTTCCTCACTGGCGGCCAGCAGAACTTCGCCAGGAAGCATCGCATCCCCATTGACCTGCTGACCTTCCAATTCCACGTGCTGGACGACCGCGAGTACACCAAGCCCCCGGAGGACGGTGGGCACGCGCACACACACACACACACACACACACACACACACACACGCACGTGTTAGCATCTGCCTGCACACCCTGCTACTCTTTCTTCACACTCACCATCCGCTGCCTGGGTCCTATTTGCCGGAGGAGAACAAGGAAAGCCACGTTAGGTTAGCGTTAGTTAGTGTGGCCAGGCTCAGTAGCACACTGGGGGGACGCTAGTGTGGCTGTAGCTTAGCTTCAGAGCTTCACTGTGGAAGTTTAGCAGAACCCATACGCTGAAGTGCTCTAGTGACAATGGAGACGTGCGGGCTCCATCACTGCTCCTTCTACTATGAGGAGGAGATGGATTCTAGTGGCCAGGAAGACAGAGCCAGACAGGGCCCGAGCCAAGGCCTGAGCCAGTCCGCTCACAACCAGGGACAGCAGGCGGAGAACCGGAACAGGACAACCCCTGCGGGGGGGGGGGGGTGAGGGGGACCTTGAAGAAGGGTTTCACACCACAGTCCTCAGGGTTCAAAGATCTGTCTATCAAAACCGGGGGCAAAAACAGGGCAGAAAGTGAGACACACTTCTCCCCGAGGGCTCGGGAACAAAGAGAAAGTTGGCGGCGCAGATGGGAGGCTTCAACACCAGACAGATCAGTGGCAGGTAAACAAAGACACAGGTAAACAAACACAGCGGGGGGGTGCGTTGGAGTGGGAGGGGCTAGGTGGCGGAGGAGAGAGATGTTGAGATGCACCGACATTGAAGGAGCGAAGGCACAAAATACACCGGGAAGTGACAACAACGTAACAGTTAAGAATAATACAAGTTGGGAGAGTCACACAGATTATTGGCTGATGAAGGGATGGGAGGAAGAAGTAAGAAAGAAAACAATAACGGGCAGAACACCTCCTGCACCAGGGCCACTCCGCCCTCCCCACACTTCGCTGCGGGGCTCCTGGTCCTCCTCCTCCTCCTCACGGAGACAGATGTGATGTGATGGTGTCTATTGAGACGTATTCATTGTAACTCCTCTCCTCCCTGTCTTAGCAGCGGTGCACCGGTTTAGTCTGTTTATTCATTAGTTTGTCGGCTCAATCAATCAAACCCCAGGAGTCCTCTGGCGAGACAACACCAGTCTGCCAGCCTGGGTGGGAGCTGTGAGGGGGCCGTGGGGAGAGACTGGGTCCACTATATCACACATGGTGTGTGTGTGTGTGTGTGTGTGTGTGTGGTGTTAACAGGAGTTGGTGCAGACTGTGTTACCTGCTGTAGGATCCCAGCAGCTCCATGCTGGGTTTAAATGCTGTAATGACGGCCAGACAGAACACACCGGTGCTCCATACGTCCTACAGACAGAATGTTCAGCGAGTGGACTGGACGGAAGCTGGAGAATGCTAATATGAACTGATGTGTTTGTGTTTTATTCAGGTGTGTACATTCGAGGGCTCTTTCTAGATGGCGCGCGTTGGGACAGAAAGACCAAACTCCTGGCAGAGTCTTTCCCCAAAGTACTACATGACGTGATGCCCGTGGTACGACACACACACACACACACACACACACACACACACACACACCACACACACACACACACACACACACACACACACACGTGCGACTCGATGTATTGCTCGTCTGAGGTACTTGCCGACGCCTCTCTGTCAGCGTGTGCGGGTGCGAGTGCAGCGTGGGGAGCTAACCGCAGCGAGTGGCTACAGAGCAGTCTAAATGTGACCACTGACGACTGCAACTCCGTCTCTCTGGGCCGCTTTCAATCCCTGCCTCACTTGAGCGATCGCCAGAGCAAGCGAGAGAGCTGCATAAGGGGGGGGGGGTGGATGATGTCTTAACTGCCGCCGCTGTGGTAAACCCCTGCGAGAGATAGGAAGAAACAAAGAAAAAAAAGGAAGAAAGAAAAGAAAAAAATAAAATAAAGAGAAACGATAGAAATTAAAATAGAAAAAAGAAAAAGAAAGAAAAAAAAAAAAAGAAAGAAAGAAAGAGAAAAAAAGAAAGAAAGAAAAAAAAAGAAAAGAAAGAAAGAAAAAAAAAAAAGAAAAAAAGAAAAAAGAAAAAGAAAGAAAGAAAAAAAAAGAAAGAGAAAAGAAAGAAAAAGAAAAAGAGAAAAGAAAGAAAGAAAAAAAAAGAAAGAAAGAAAGAAAGAAATAAAAAAGAAAGAAAGAGAAAAGAGAGAGAGAAGAAAGAGAAGAAAAAGAGAAAAAGAAAAAGAAGAGAAAGGAATAAAAAAGAAAAAGAAAAAAAAAAAAAAAGAAAAAAAAGAAAAAGAAAAAGAAAAGAAAAAAAGAAAAAGAAGAAAAAAAAAGAAGAAAAAAAACAGAAAGAAAAAGAAGAAAAAAAAAGAAAGAAAAAGAAAAAAGAAAGAAGAGAAGAAAGAAGAGAGAGAAAAAAGGAAGAAAAGAAAGAAAAGAAAGAAAGAGAAAAAAGAGAAGAAGAGAGAAAAAGAAAAAGAAAGAAAGAAAAAGAGAAAAAAAGGAAAAAAAAAGAAAGAAAGAAGAAGAAAGAGAAAAAAGAAAAAAGAAATAAAGAAAAAGAAAAAGAAGAAAAGAAAAGAAAAAGAGAAAAAACAAGAAAAAGAAAAAAGAAAAAGAAAAAGAAGAAAAGAGAAAAGAAAAGAAGAAAGAAAAAAAGAAGAAAAAAAAAGAAAAAAGAAAAGAAAAAAACAAGAGAGAGAAAGAAAAAAGAAAAAAAGAAAAGAAAAAAGAAAGAAGAGAAAAGAAAAAAACAAAGAAAAGAAAAAGAAGAGAAAAGAAAGAGAAAAAAAAGAAAGAAAGAGAAAAAGAAAAAAAGAAAGAAAAAAAAGAAAGAAAGAGAAGAGAGAGAGAATGAGAATGAACACGGGTGGGAAGAAGTCTTTCGGGGGCAGCGGTGGATTGGGGCGCGGGCGGGGGAGGGCGGTGGGAGGTGGGTAGGGTCGACTGGGGGGGGCGGGGGGTTGTGGGGCGGGCGCGGGTGACCGGGTGGGTCGGGGGGACGGGAGGGTCGGGCACCGGGGGGGGGGGTGGTGGGAGAGGGCGGGCGGGTGGTGAGTCTGGGAGAGGGTGAGGCGAAGCCGCCGCTGTGGTAAACCCCTGCGAGACGAGATACGCCTCTCGTGTTGCACGGCACGACAATAGCACGGCTCACCGAGGGGGCGGAACAAAGAACGCTGAGAGATGAAGAGAGAGAGAGAGAGAGAGAGAGAGAGAGAGAGAGAGAGAGGAGAAGTCCCTTGTTCTCTTGAGCAGCACCAAAGCAGCACCTTCAGCACTTCTACCCCCCCCCCCCCCCCCCCAAAGCAGCACTTCTTACCCCCTCCCCCCTGTCTGAGGGGCTTTCTTAATGAACACAACTGGATGATGATGATGATGGTGGTGGTGGTGCTGGGGTGGTGTCGGGGAAGGCGGTCGACACGGGAGATTAAAATAGACCGCCAACGGCTGATCTGGCAGAAAACTCTGAACAAACGAGGCCCCGCTGCCTTCCTCTGAGTGTCTTGTGTTGTGTTGTGTTATTCTGTGCGGCGGTGCTGCGTTCAGAGCGGCTGTGTGTTGTGTAACCAGCCGCCCGCTCCCTCCCACAACACACACTGCACCGCCGGGTGTGTTGTGTTGCCGCGCTCTCAGAGTGCATTGTGGGTAGGCCGGGCAGAGCTTATGAATAATACGCCAGACATCTTGTTTTAAATATTCAGACGTTCCAGGCCAACGTATTAGAATTGTCTTTGTGACAAGAGCGGAACGCAATTAAAAAAGATGTTTTATTTATTTTGTTTTCGGCGGTGGGGAGAAAAACTGCCGAGGCCCGCTGTCGGGGAGCTTTGAAATGCAAATCTTTATCGACACGCCCGTCCGAGAACTCTTTTCTCCAGACTGTTTCTCTTGGCTGCTGCTCAATAAAGTACTAAATGTTTTGAGTGGCCCAGTTTATTCCTCTTCTATAACCCCTGCCCCTGCACAACCAACGGGGAGCTGTCCTCAGTAATGCCTTTATACCAAGTTTAAAGTTTCAGCCTCTTTTATCCTGGACTAGAGGGAGTCCAAACGTTGTCCTTGTTTTAAAAGAAACCTCCAAGTCTTGAGTAACCCCCGCATTCAACTGTGAGTACTGAGAGAAGCCGTAACCCGTTGATACCCAAATCCCAACCTCAGGGGCCCCAGACACGTCTGTACAAGACGGGAAAACCCGTGTGCATTCCTCTATCCACACAAACTCTTAACCCCGCCTGCATCCCTCCATGTCCACGTCCCAGTGAACTCCAAACCCGTTGTCTACTCTTCGATGGTAGTTTATGAATCTGCTTGTACGTTATG
This sequence comes from Coryphaenoides rupestris, assembly GCA_002895965.2. Classification (NCBI taxonomy): domain Eukaryota; kingdom Metazoa; phylum Chordata; class Actinopteri; order Gadiformes; family Macrouridae; genus Coryphaenoides; species Coryphaenoides rupestris. The sequence continues at coordinate 116,146 of PIJE02000659.1, read as the reverse complement.
TAGCGGGCCTCTCAAGCCCTTTAAATATTTAGATTTCATCTCTCTGCAGATGTACCGGGAGGCTCCCTGATGTGAGCACCGGCTCCCTGTATTCTGCGTGTTTCTCTACCATTGAAACACACTGAAGCTCCAGCGTGAGACAAATCCTCAGTTTTCAATCCGATTCAGATGTTTGTCGCTTCCACACCGCAGGCGGAGCTGGACGTCATCGGGGAGCCTGGGGGGGCTTCCGGAGTGGCTGAACACGCACTATCAAACATCTGTACAGTTATTGTTATCAGAGTGGCTGATTAGTCTGGGGCTGGGTGAGGCTGCACACCTGTGGTGCATTGCCATCATCATTGTCATCAAGGCCCACAGGTTAAACCAGCCTTCAGCACACACAGTCAGAGAGCGCTAGCATGCTAGCTGTGTACCATCTGCTCTGTATTTTCATTCTACCTGACGATTAACTACTGCAATAAACCAGATTATTCACCACCAACTGACTCTGTCCTTTCGAGGAGCCCCTAAAGAAGCCACTTCAGGTGGCGTGTAGCAACAGCAAACACAACGTTCTATGCTACGACAGGCAACCACACACCGCCGTCATTTAGCAAATGTAATCATAAGTAAACGTATAATTGGCAGCAAATTGCTGTTACTAGTACAACCGTTCTGGTATTACGATGCAGGCTACTGCAGTTCTGTGTGTGGTTTGTCCAAGTGGCCGAACGTTACAGAAAATCTGCAGAAACTCTGCAGAAAGTGTTGCTCGGTCAAACATTGTGCTGTCTCTGTGTCATTCCTTGCAAATGTATTACAAAGTGGAAAACTACAATGTAATATAAATGTTAGGTAGGCTATATCACTGGGCCTGTGATAGTTTTTGTAAAGCTATGGAAATGTTAGTTTAGTCCCCCCCCAGCAGATGTGGTCCCCCACGTTGCCTCCGTGGCTCCGGCCTCAGTGTTCTAACCTCTGCCTGTGTCCCCGCCTCCTCCCCGGGTTCCAGATGTGGCTGCAGCCCATCAAGCGGCAGGACGTTCCCCAGAAGATGTGCTACCTGGCGCCCGTCTACAAGACCAGCGAGCGGCGTGGCACCCTCTCCACCACGGGCCACTCCACCAACTACGTCATCGCCATGACGCTGGCCTCCGACGTGCCCGCCGAGCACTGGGTGCGCCGCGGTGTGGCGCTGCTTCTGGCGCAGCTCCCACGTGGCCCTAGCAGCCCGTCCAACCCTTCAGTTAAGGTTAACCAGGAGAGCGCTTCTTGTTAAACTTTGTTCCCGATGAAATGTGAAAGTTACGGGTATAATGAATCATTTTCTACCTGGATGTCCTAAAGACTGTTTAAAAGCATCTGTTCTCTTAAAGGCTTTATTGTTATGTTAATTGTTTAGTTCTAAAATGTCACAAGCACATTTTAACTGTAAGTGTATTCAGTTTTGAAAAACCAAAACCATTTCTGGAGATAGTGATCTCTTAATGGTCATTAAAATGTTCCATGTTGGTGGGAAAAAAAGACTGTTATATAAATATGTATATAAATAAATATGTATTACAGATGGTTTTTTTTCATAAATACTATGAAATATGTGTTAAGGATCAATTTAATACATTATTTAAAATTCATTAAAAAGGTCAACCATTATTGATTCAACAGCCAAGGATGTTTTCAATGTTTTATTGGACTTCATGGGGATAATGTACAAGACAGATAATTGTCAATGATATTGCAATGCAATCATGTCCAAGCTCCTCTACAATATGTACACTGAAACAAAATCAATGGGCCTTCATCATACTCCAGACAACTATGTTGCCTGGGATTAAAGAAACAAGCACTTCTTAGGGGCTTTGCGGCAAAACCGCAAAACCAGCGTCAGACTCACAGGTCAGCAGGCCACATAAAAAAATCTGTTAAACAATCCAAAAAAAACTAAACATTGGACCGACATTTCTCCAAAGATAAATAATTAGCTTTAGTTGAAGACACATTACTTTTTTGGATGGAGCAATTTGGTGTTGGACAAGAATACATGACACCCATATCGTCGACACCATACACATCGTCGACACCATACACCAGATCAATTGATTCCATCACCCTCTTTTTCCACTGCCTTTGACTTAAAATAAAATAATATACAGGTATGGACCCATAAGGCATATTTGACAATAGATCAACTTTCACCGCCAGACACTTTCTTAGAAGGCCAGGACAGAACATACGAGATTCCACAAGCCCCAGAGAACCTGGGGCCTGCGTGGCAAGCAGTGGAGCGTCAGAATGAAAGACAGTCGATTAGCTTACAACCGTTGTGATTGCCTGATAAAGGATGCACAGCCAAACGTAAACCATTACATCATTCAATCAGATCAAATACATTACTTTAATGTGACCGACCAGGGTTCTTCATACGATGGATGTCACATGGTGACAGGATAAACAAAGTCACAAGTATGAGTGTGCTACTGCTAGTGCGTGACCGCTAGTCTTGCACACTAATGCAAGCTAGCGCGGCACGCTGCAGCCTGGGAGCGCCACAGCCAATGGAATGTCAGATGGAATGCGTGGTTGTGACGAACACCCGGCACTTTTGGACAAACTAATTACGTGGTGAGAGAACAAACAATTAAACCCAATACGGCCATTTTTGGCACGTGTGGCAAACAGTCGGAAATCCCACCCCCAAGAAAATAATGAAAAATAAAAATTAAAGAGGTAAAATATCACTAATGATTCAGAATGCTGTTTCCTATGGTTTTAAAGGAAGGATGCATCAACAGTGCAGACGATGCCGACCGCTGTGGTCGACGTGGGGTACTGTGTGTGTATGTGTGTGTGTGCGCGCGCACACTACGAGGACGTACCACGTGCACGCGCCTGCCAGGACAAAGCTGTGAGGTCGGCGTACCGCTCCGCTCTGGGGACACGCCGCTGAGGATGCGGCACATCGGCACACTGTGAGGACGTCCGTGGTCCTTACAATTGTCTTGAGATTGTCAGAATCAAAAATTCATTATTCTGAGGACAAACGCAAAAAAAACCCCAAAAGATACAAGGGTTGAACAGTTGTTTTTCCAATTCATTGCATTGGTAATTGTGTTGCAGCTTGTCATTAACGTGAGGTGTGATCTGTTGAATCAAGTGAAAGATATCTGTAGCAGCGCCACACGTTTTGGCACAGCACCTTATGCTCAATAAGCTAGTAAACTAAAACACTGTTGACGCCGTCAGACGCCTCTATTGCTAAATTCACATTTTGACGTTGATGATCTCACTAGGACAGCATTAATCAGACCTCTCTGTTTGTCCTCCTAAGCAAACATGAACCCAACTATGTCTGTAGCCTAAAGAGTCCAGTTAAAAAGGCATTGGCAGCTTTTGTTGTTCAACACTGAACCGTACGCAGTAACAAAAGAAAAAGTCATTCAAAGAAATACTACACATAAATAAAGACACCAGAGCGACTAACGAGCCAATGAGAGTCAGAGCCATCTCAAGCCGAGGAGCGATTGACGCGTTCGCATGGCCTCTTTCATTTTAATTGGCCGTGGACATCACCGTGACAGCGACGTGAGGTTGTGAGGCGAGGCCGGTGGCAGCGGCGAGGGGCAAGATTCTCGATCACCATGACGACGGCTCCATGATGAATGAACCCGGCGGAGGGGGGGGGCATTTAGATGTGTGTGTGTGTGTGTGTGTGGCATGGATGACGATGATGATGATGGTGGTGCTGGTGATGATAATGACAGCTGCCCTCCGAGCGGGGGGTGTGGGGGTTAGTGTGTCCTGTTCGTAGTTCTTTCAGCGATAAGGATGGAGGAAGGGCATGCCAATATTCACACAGATGATGATGATGATGAATGATGATGATGCCACTGCTGTGAGCTTCACCACGCATGCAAGACCGAACCGCCACATAGCAAACAGTGTGTTGACGGCCCGGACAGCAGCCCCGCCCCCCCCCACATACAGGCCCCCACCCCTTACACAACACAATCCCACCCCACCCTCCCCCTCCTCCTCCGGACTACAGGAAGCCAAAGTCGAAGACGATCTGGTCCTCGAAGATGGCGATGAGCAGCATGATGACGAAGCCGGTCAGCAGGCCCAGGTTCTGCAGCAGGAAGTGGCCCAGCTGGCATCGCTTGTGCTCCTCGCTGTCCCCGTGGAGCATCTCAGGCAGCTGGTCGGGACCACACACAGGTAGGACACAGGTAAGACACAGGTAGGACACAGGTAGGACACATGTAAGACACAGGTAGGACACAGGTAGGACACAGGAAAGACACAGGTAGGACACATGTAAGACACAGGTAGGACACAGGTAAGACACAGGTAGGACACAGGTAGGACACAGGTAAGACACAGGTAGGACACAGGTAGGACACATGTAAGACACAGGTAGGACACAGGAAAGACACAGGTAGGACACAGGTAGGACACATGTAAGACACAGGTAGGACACAGGAAAGACACAGGTAGGACACAGGTAGGACACAGGAAAGACACAGGTAGGACACAGGTAGGACACATGTAAGACACAGGTAGGACACAGGAAAGACACAGGTAGGACACAGTAAGACACAGGTAGGACACAGGTAAGACACATGTAGGACACAGGAAAGACACAGGTAGGACACAGGTAGGACACAGGAAAGACACAGGTAGGACACATGTAAGACACATGTAAGACACAGGTAGGACACAGGTAGGACACAGGTAGGACACAGGTAAGACACAGGTAGGACACAGGAAAGACACAGGTAGGACACAGGTAGGACACATGTAAGACACAGGTAGGACAGACACAGGTAAGACACAGGTAGGACACAGGAAAGACACAGGTAGGACACAGGTAGGACACAGGAAAGACACAGGTAGGACACAGGTAGGACACAGGTAGGACACAGGTAGGACACATGTAAGACACAGGTAGGACACAGGAAAGACACAGGTAGGACACATGTAAGACACAGGTAGGACACAGGAAAGACACAGGTAGGACACAGGTAGGACACATGTAAGACACAGGTAGGACACAGGTAGGACACATGTAAGACACAGGTAGGACACAGGAAAGACACAGGTAGGACACAGGTAGGACACAGGAAAGACACAGGTAGGACACATGTAAGACACAGGTAGGACACAGGTAGGACACAGGTAAAGACACAGGTAGGACACATGTAAGACACAGGTAGGACACAGGAAAGACACAGGTAGGACACAGGTAAGACACAGGTAGGACACAGGAAGACACAGGTAGGACACAGGTAGGACACATGTAAGACACAGGTAGGACACAGGTAAGACACAGGTAGGACACAGGAAAGACACAGGTAGGACACAGGTAGGACACATGTAAGACACAGGTAGGACACAGGTAAGACACAGGTAGGACACAGGTAGGACACATGTAAGACACAGGTAGGACACAGGAAAGACACAGGTAAGACACAGGTAGGACACAGGAAAGACACAGGTAGGACACAGGTAGGACACATGTAAGACACAGGTAGGACACAGGTAAGACACAGGTAGGACACAGGTAGGACACAGGTAAGACACAGGTAGGACACAGGTAAGACACAGGTAGGACACAGGAAAGACACAGGTAGGACACATGTAAGACACAGGTAGGACACAGGTAGGACACAGGTAGGACACATGTAAGACACAGGTAGGACACAGGAAAGACACAGGTAGGACACAGGAAAGACACAGGTAGGACACATGTAAGACACAGGTAGGACACAGGTAGGACACAGGAAAGACACAGGTAGGACACAGGTAGGACACGAAGACACAGGTAGGACACAGGAAAGACACAGGTAGGACACAGGAAAGACACAGGTAGGACACAGGTAGGACACAGGTAAGACACAGGTAGGACACATGTAAGACACAGGTAGGACACAGGAAAGACACAGGTAGGACACAGGTAAGACACAGGTAGGACACAGGTAAGGACACAGGTAGGACACAGGTAGGACACATGTAGGACACAGGTAGGACACAGGAAAGACACAGGTAGGACACAGGTAGGACACAGGAAAGACACAGGTATGAATAAATAACGAATGTGGCCATCCAGTGACCCACTTGAGTCCACTGGGTCCACAGACGGGGGAGCCTCAGGTAGAACGTACCATGTCCACCAGCGCCACGTAGAGGAACATGCCGGCGGTGACGGCGAATATCCAGCTGGTGACGTTGTGCGTGTACTGGCCCACGGCCGTGCCGATGGCCATGCCCACGTACGCCATGAGCGCCGACAGCAGGTTGTACGCGATGGCCTGCTTCACCGACATGCCGGCCTTCAGTAGCACCGCAAAGTCCCCTGAGGAGAGGAGAGGAGGAGGAGGAGGAGGAGGAGGAGAAGAGAAGAGAAGAGAGGAGGAGAGGGACACACGCGTCACAGAGAGCTAACTGAAAGGCCTCCCATCTGGTTGGGGACAAATAATTGAACAGCATCAACTGGCTCGGCTAGGAAGACAGAAATAGGACACTTTTTATTTTTGGTCAAACTTTTAAGAACTGTGCTGCCCGATCAGCAGAAGAAGAAAATATTCTCAGAAAAACACAAAACAGCAGAGATATGAACTCGATACGAGTTGACGTGAATTTCACAATCGCAATCTATCATCTAGGGTTAGGCTGCAATGATCTTCTTCCTGGAAATAACTATATAGCTTACGACGTACATTGGCTTATACACCCACTGTACGTGTCTGTGTTGCTGTGGGTCCTCTACCAGACTCGACCTGGAGCCTTGGATACGCCGGCTATGGCCTTCCAGGTGGTCTGCGGCCTCCTCTTCACGGGCCAGCAAGACCCCGGGTCTGAACAGAACCGCCCCGCATCGACGTGAAGAGCGAAGGCCTACGTTCTCCATGCTAATCCTCCCCATTAATACAGTACTACTGTGCCTCCGCCCCCATACATCACCTACTCCTCTGGGTGTGAGTGATGTATGGGGGAGGAGGAGGAGGAGGGCGGAGGGGTTTGGTTGTTAAATAGACCGCAGGAGAAGATCAAGCGTGACTTGTTTAAAGCTTTCCACCGTTTTTTTTCTCCCCCCATTCCTCCCCATCTGTCTCTTGAACTTCCCGTGGCGTCTGCAGTCAATCAGCCGCCGAGAGGTGGCAGCGTCAGGGAGAAAAAAAAGCCAGCGCCGACTGCAATTAACACCACTGACACCCATCACTGACAATTAGCCTCACCGTAGGCGGTTAAAGAGGCCTCCTTGTCTCCATTATCAACCGGGGCTCCCCCAGCTGCACACACGCTCCGGATGAGCCGGTACGGTGCAGCGGCAAACCGCTGGGATCGGCTGGGGGAGAAGAACCCTGCAGGTCTGTGTGTGTGTGTGTGTGTGTGTGTGTGTGTGTGTGTGTGTGTTGTGTGTTGTGTGTGTGTGTGTGTGCGTGTTGTGTGTGTGTGTGTGTGTGTGTGTGTTGGGTGGGGGTCTGCTGTCCACATCAAGACACAGGTCATGCAAAGACACAGGTAGGACACATGTAAGACACAGGTAGGACACAGGAAAGACACAGGTAGGACACATGTAAGACACAGGTAGGACACAGGAAAGACACAGGTAGGACACATGTAAGACACAGGTAGGACACAGGTAAGACACAGGTAGGACACATGTAAGACACAGGTAGGACACAGAAGACACAGGTAGGACACAGGTAGGACACATGTAAGACACAGGTAGGACACAGGAAAGACACAGGTAGGACACAGGAAAGACACAGGTAAGACACAGGTAGGACACAGGAAAGACACAGGTAGGACACAGGTAGGACACAGGTAGGACACAGGTAGGACACATGTAAGACACAGGTAGGACACAGGAAAGACACAGGTAGGACACATGTAAGACACAGGTAGGACACAGGAAAGACACAGGTAGGACACAGGTAGGACACATGTAAGACACAGGTAGGACACAGGTAGGACACATGTAAGACACAGGTAGGACACAGGAAAGACACAGGTAGGACACAGGTAGGACACATGTAAGACACAGGTAGGACACAGGAAAGACACAGGTAGGACACATGTAAGACACAGGTAGGACACAGGGGGTAAGGACAGGTAGGAAGGAAAGACAGGTAGGACACAGGTAGGGGACACATGTAAGACACAGGTAAGGACACAGGTAAGACACAGGTAGGACACAGGAAAGACACAGGTAAGACACAGGAAAGACACAGGTAAGACACAGGAAAGACACAGGAAAGACACAGGTAGGACACAGGAAAGACACAGGTAGGAACACAGGTAGGACACAGGTAGGACACAGGTAAGACCACAGGTAAGACCACATGTAGGACACAGGTAGGACACAGGAAAGACACAGGAAAGACACAGGTAAGACACAGGTAGGACACAGGTAGGACACAGGTAGGACACAGGAAGGACACAGGTAGGACACAGGAAAGACACAGGTTAAGATACATGTAAGACACAGGTAGGACACAGGTAAGACACAGGAAAGACACAGGTAGGACACAGGTAGGACACAGGAAAGACACAGGTAGGACACAGGAAAGACACAGGTAGGACACAGGAAAGACACAGGTAGGACACAGGTAGGACACAGGTAAGACACAGGTAAGACACATGTAGGGACACAGGTAGGACACAGGAAGACACAGGAAAGACACAGGTAAGACAGAGGTAAGACACAGGAAAGACACATGTAGGACACAGGTAGGACACAGGTAGGACACAGGTAGGACACAGGAAAGACACAGGTAGGACACAGGTAGGACACAGGAAAGACACAGGTATGAATAAATAACGAATGTGGCCATCCAGTGACCCACTTGAGTCCACTGGGTCCACAGACGGGGGAGCCTCAGGTAGAACGTACCATGTCCACCAGCGCCACGTAGAGGAACATGCCGGCGGTGACGGCGAATATCCAACTGGTGACGTTGTGCGCGTACTGGCCCACGGCCGTGCCGATGGCCATGCCCACGTACGCCATGAGCGCCGACAGCAGGTTGTACGCGATGGCCTGCTTCACCGACATGCCGGCCTTCAGTAGCACCGCAAAGTCCCCTGAGGAGAAGAGAGGAGGAGGAGGAGGAGGAGGAGGAGAGGAGAGGAGAGGAGAGGGGAGGAGAGGAGGAGAGGACACATGCGTCACAGAGAGCTAACTGAAAGGCCTCCCATCTGTTTGGGGACAAAGAATTGAACAGCATCAACTGGCTCGGCTAGGAAGACAGAAATAGGACACTTTTTATTTTTGGTCAAACTTTTAAGAACTGTGCTGCCCGATCAGCAGAAGAAGAAAATATTCTCAGAAAAACACAAAACAGCAGAGATATGAACTCGATACGAGTTGACGTGAATTTCACAATCGCAATCTATCATCTAGGGTTAGGCTGCAATGATCTTCTTCCTGGAAATAACTATATAGCTTACGACGTACATTGGCTTATACACCCACACTGTACGTGTCTGTGTTGCTGTGGGTCCTCTACCAGACTCGACCTGGAACCTTGGATACGCCGGCTATGGCCTTCCAGGTGGTCTGCGGCCTCCTCTTCACGGGCCAGCAAGACCCCGGGTCTGAACAGAACCGCCCCGCATCGACGTGAAGAGCGAAGGCCTACGTTCTCCATGCTAATCCTCCCCATTAATACAGTACTACTGTGCCTCCGCCCCCATACATCACCTACTCCTCTGGGTGTGAGTGATGTATGGGGGAGGAGGAGGAGGAGGGCGGAGGGGTTTGGTTGTTAAATAGACCGCAGGAGAAGATCAAGCGTGACTTGTTTAAAGCTTTCCACCGTTTTTTTTCTCCCCCCATTCCTCCCCATCTGTCTCTTGAACTTCCCGTGGCGTCTGCAGTCAATCAGCCGCCGAGAGGTGGCAGCGTCAGGGAGAAAAAAAAGCCAGCGCCGACTGCAATTAACACCACTGACACCCATCACTGACAATTAGCCTCACCGTAGGCGGTTAAAGAGGCCTCCTCGTCTCCATGATCAACCGGGGCTCCCCCAGCTGCACACACGCTCCGGATGAGCCGGTACGGTGCAGTGGCAAACCGCTGGGATCGGCTGGGGGAGAAGAACCCTGCAGGTCTGTGTGTGTGTGTGTGTGTGTGTGTGTGTGTGTGTGTGTGTGTGTGTGTGTGTGTGTGTGTGTGTGTGTGTGTGTGTGTGTGTGTGTGTGTGTGTGTGTGTTGGGTGGGGGTCTCGTCATCAGAAAGACAGAACCCACGCAGAGAGAGAGACTGTTCATCAACTCCACACGGTCTTCTCACGATTGGCAGGAGAGAGTTTGAGAGTTTTCAAGCTGAACCCAACCGTCTGGAAAGTTGTTGTTCTTCTCCCTCCCCCCCTCACACCTCCACCCCCTCACACCCCCACCCCCTCCCACCTCCCACCCGACGGGCTGCGGAGAAGCAAGCATCAGTGGATAAAGCAGAACGCTGACGCGACAAAGACAGGAAGTTGCAGGAGTTTGGGGGAGGTTACACACGCGGGAGTTCCAACAGAGGACTGGAGCTCCTGGCGTTCCAACGCACAGCCAAGAGCTTCCCGTATGTGGCGCTCGCCCCCGGACCCCTCCGCACGCAGAGCCCTCTGTTGTTGTTGTTGTTGTTGTTGTTGTTGTTGGTTGTAGCCGTGTTGTTGTTATTTACTCCCTACAGCCGCGGTAGGATAAATGGATACACAACCCTTAACCAATAGATTTAGACAGGCACATAGTGTACAGCAGTGATTCTCTAGCCGGCCGGGGGAGCCCAAGAGGGCATTTTAAGTGGGTCCCGGAGCATATATGGCAAACCTGAATCCATAGAAAGAAGCCCATGAATTAACTTCATTTGTGGTTCAATGGCTTTACCATTTTCATTGGGTGTAAGCCCCGATTGTTGCAGCATTTTGTTTGCTCGATGTTTTTAACAGCACACAAAGGCCGTTGTTGATTACTGCAATATTGTTAACAAACCTCTGGTGTATCGCGCTATGTTGGTTCGGCTGTATCATCTCAATGCACATTTTGTGCTTTACTTGTTATATTCCTGCTATAAGGCACCGAGCGGTCGCCTGATCCGTCACTACGAAGATGTAAGATCAACCAAACACAACACGGCATCAGAGCATCCATTGAACACAGCAGCAGATACCAGCCAATCCACTGAGCAGCTCCCAAACACAACCTTAGTGGTACTCACTCAGTGTTCTGAATGGCTGGGAGTCCTGGTCAGCACAGCTATAACTTTCTATTAGGTCAATACTTTATTTGACATTTTTTTGGGTCGTTCCAGGCTAAAAGCATTTGGGCAGCATCTACTCTCCGGGAAGAAACGGAAACCCATACATCTTGCGAGTCATTGATCAACGGAGTGTCACTCTACGGTGAACACGTACAGGAAGTAATTGTACAGCGTCACAGAGCCAGAACACCACCAACTGTTAATGTGGTTCCTGTGGTGGTGACTGGGGGGTTAGCAAGGGCTCCCACGTGGGGGAGCGGTACTAACAGTCATCTCCCCTGAAGCATTGACATGTCATTCATCTGCCCACACACAAATAAAATCACATTTATACGAGGAAGAAAAGAAAATTCTTCAGGCAACTGAACAGCGCATAATGATGCCAAAGGATCTATAAAATTACAAAAGACAATACAAAACTAAAACAGGTTTTGAAAAGCCAATGGGTCAATGAATCAATGGATGCACTCGATCATCAAACCTCCCCTCAGGCAAGGTGCGTCTTTAGGACCGGGGGTTTCACTGCTGCTGTGGTGATTTACTGTGTCGAGAGTGGGTGGGCGGGAGGTGAGGTGGGGACAGACCTTGGCAGAAGCCCCGGTGTTGATGGAGGACCTTGGCGGCGGTGGCGAACGATTGCTAATTAGCGATAGCGTTGGCCTGGAGGGTTTCCCCTCGGTACTCACCCAGCTCGTGGGGCAGCTCGTGGCAGAAGACGGCCACCGACGTGCTGATCCCTCCGGTGATGTTGGCGCTGAAGGCGGCGCCTGGAAGACGAGGAGCGGAGAGCGTCCGCCAATCACGAAGGCAGGAGACGGGTTAGAGATTGCAAGGTTGCGAGGAGATGAATTGGTTTGTTTTCTATTGTTTAGTTTTCATTGACCCGTCAGAGGTCGTTATTGATATAATTGACATTATGAAATCATTTTAAAATGGTTTCTCCCTACTGGGGGAAAAAAACAGGATGATGATGCCAGGATTACTTGTGAGTGTTTGTGAAATCTAATATCAATCCAAACGTAATCGTGTTTGAAGGTACCATGAGCGCTAATCTCTTTCAGCTACATCATAAGCGCTGAGAGACCTGATGCTGATTTATACTTTTCAATATGTATTTATGTACACATAAATGTATACAGGTATGCACTCTTGCATGTAATCTAATGTATACATTTATGTATCAAGATATTCGTCGAGGCACTAACGAGACGTTTTCTTTCCACATTTTGACTGATTTCCCCACACCCTCCAAGTCCCAGCAGTGTGTGTGTGTGTGTGTGTGTGTGTGTGTGTATGCAACATATACAGAAACGCAGTGTTCATGTTCTGGTTTTACCAGCTAGCCCACTGGTCAGTAGGGGTGTGTTCAAACCCAAAACACATATCAATTATCAATAATGACATTAATTTAGACATGTTAGACTTGGACTACAATATGCTTTCTACATTAAATGTATTAAAAATGTGTTTTGGTCTGAGAGTTCCTCATGGATACGACCCACGGTTACTTTGTGATATTTTTTTAAGCTAGCACAGTCGTTGTGAATGAGTGTTATAATGCCTACGTTAGCATACACTCTCACTCATTCATCGAGGTGCCTCGGGAAAGACATTTCGACATTACGAAAAGAATACGACTTGAGTTCAGAGCAGAGGAGAACGCTAACAAAATGGAGGCAAAAATAAAATTATCTACTATATATAGTATAATAACAAGTTTACTTGTTTACTGTGTTTTGGTAGGGCCAAGTGAACTCAGGTCCGGGACCCTGATGTGAAAGCTCCCTCAGTCTAAACCAACAGGTCCCAGTAATGTGACTGAACTGTGTCCTGAAGCGGACTCTCCTTCTTGTATTGTTCATGATAGTTTCCTACTTATAGTACAAGTCAAACTATTTGGGTTGAGATGTAAAAAAACCACCAAATGTGTCAGCTTATCAGGTCCTTCAAGTGGGGCTGTCATCAGATGACAGCTTGGGGGATTCCAGTTTGGGAGATTCCTCGCTTGGCTGTCAAATTTTTAAACGCCATTTCAACAAAGTGTTGTGTTGGAGTTTTTGTTATTCTCAATTTTGTCTTTGAAGATGTTCATTTTTACTGCAAATGTATATCAACATATTGGTTATGGGTTGACACCTTTCTTTTACATTTGTGATTCAGTCTATTTTGTATGAATATGGTTTTGATTTGCTACTCTTCCTAGGTACAGTCCACTGGGTAGGCCGGTAGTCTGATCTAGTCAGCATACATCTAGGTGGACACTCCCACTTGTGATGTCACTGTCATCACAAGTGGGTGGGAATGGATAATCACGCTCACACCTAGTGGTATAATAGGGCCCCTTTAAGCCCCCCCAACTCCTCACCTATGGCCAGGCCGTCGCTGAAGTTGTGCATGCCATCCCCCATGATCACCATCCAGGCGATGCTGGCGATGCCCGCATCCTTCATCTCCTGGTCCGTGTGGCAGTTGCCGCCGTGGGAGTGTCCGTGGGAGTGTCCGTGGCGCTTCTTGCCCTTGTTAGCCCCGCCCTCCTTGGGCGTGGCCAGGGGGGTCGTAGCGCCGGGGGACTCGGGGCTCTGGAGGTCCGTGAGCTGCGTGTCGTTGTGGCCGTTGTCACAGGAGATGGCTGCTGGAACGCTGCCGTCGGCGAGCCCTGCGGTACACACACGCACACACACCCCGCCGGAGTTAGGCGCAGGCTACAGTCAGGAAGCGATGGAATTGCACATTCTGTCAATTCATGTCATGAAATCTCAACGTAAATTTGAAGTTGAATTCAAGATTGAATTTGAATTGGAGAACTCATCAACATACGAGTCTGAGAATGAAAGAAAACCATTATTTCAAGTTTTATATTCTCATGATTAATCTCAATATAGCTTTACACAGTTAGCACTGATGCTAGTATTGTACTAGTATTATGGTTAAGTGCAAATGGAGGATGCTAGTGCAATGCTGCGTGAGGCTGATCCTGAGTTGACCCCTGACCTTGGTCCAGGTGCTTGAGGTTGAGCCACTCGGCGTCGGAGCGGCGGTTCAGCTTGTGGTCGGACAGTTTCCTGCCGATCTTGGCCTCCACTCCGCGGCGGCTCCTCCTGACACAGAAGGTTCCCTGAGAGGAGACAGACACCGCATCAGCCACCCGGTGTCCCGCAGGCACTCACACAGAACACTGTACATCTGCTGTACATCTCACTGCCATGGAAGGAGTCTCTGTATGTGTGCATGACTGTAATTAGATTTTCTCGACCACCGTTCATCCAATCAACTTCATTCACACTTACCGGCTTATTGCCGAGGAACCAATAGGAGAGTAGTGTCGAGTGGGAAGTCGTTTGGGTGAGAGTTTCTCAAGAACGCTGCAAGTTTCGAATGTATACATCACTAGTGGAGGGCGGCAGTAGCTCAGGAGGTAAGAGCGGTTTTCTGGTAACAGGAAGGTTGCTGGTTCGAACCCCCGGCCTCCGCCTCCTAGCTAAGTGTGGAGGTGTCCCTGAGCAAGACGCCACCTAGCCCTAACTGCTCCTGACGTGTTGGTTGTTACATTGCATGGTTGACACCACCGTCGGTGTATGAATGGATGAATGTGAGGCAACTGTAAAGCGCTTTGGATAAAAGCGATATTTAAATGCAATCCATTTACCATTTACTAGTATACATAACAAAGAGACTGGTGATGATGTTAACATAGTATTTTATGATATGAAAACTAACGAGGAGCAGTGGAACGTTTTGTCCAAGTCCAATGATTATTATTTGTGGGGCCCCCGTGCTGTGGCGCTGGGTGCCCAGTGGCGCCACCTACCCCCTGGTCCTTGTAGTGCTTCACCATGCCGATGCAGTGCTCGATGATGAACAGCAGGTAGATGCCGCCCAGCGCCGTCAGGCCCTTCCACACGCCGTCAAAGGCCGTCACCCCAGTCCTCCGCCTCCTCCTCCTCCCCGGCTGCAGGCTCACGCGTGGTTATGCTGCCCTGGGACTGGAGGGGAGAGGGACACAGACAGAGAGAGAGAGAGACAGAAAGAGAAGAGACAGGGAGAGAGGGGAGAGAGAGAGAAAGGGGGAGGGGGACAGAGACAGAGGGGGGGGTAGACAGAGAGTCAGAGAGAGAGAGAGAGAGAGAGAGAGAGAGAGAGAGAGAGAGAGAGAGAGAGAGAGAGAGAGAGAGAGAGAGAACGATAGACAGAGAGAGAGTGAGAGGGGGGAGACAGAGTGAAAGAGAGGGGAGAGAGACAGAGGGGGGGAGACAGAGAGAAAGAGGGAGAGAGACAGAGGGGGGGAGACAGAGTGAAAGAGAGAGAGAGAGAGGGGGGAGACACAGAGAGAGAGAGAGAGAGAGAGAGAGAGAGAGAGAGAGAAGAGAGAGAGAGAGAGAGAGAAGAGAGAGAGAAGAGAGAGAGAGAAGAGAGACGAGAGAGAGAGAGAGAGAGCGTATAAATGGCTTATTAGGTTATCAGGACGACAGAGGGGGTGTCATTACTGGAGAGGGGGTCCTGTTGAGCTCTCCTGGGGGACCGGGTGCTGATAACATGGCAGGCTGGCTGGAGATGATTGTAGGTTGTGTTGAGAGGGTAACGAGGCCACAGACTGGTGGCTGGAGGAGGGGGAGAGGGACAGCTCAGCCAGGCCTAGAGCCGCTAAGCTGGGGGAGCCTAACCTGACGTGCACATGATTTTGATGTCGTCCTTGGAAACTGTTTGGAAAAGCGGCGGGCACTTATCTGTCCATCACAGCTTCCTTCAACCAATCAGATCAAGGCGGCGTAGAGTGAAAATATATTTTTCTTTGCTCTTCTTTCTTTCAAGAAACGAATACGCTCCAGTCCAGATAAAACTAATGCCACAGCTGACATTGGACCCCGAACCTCTTATGGAATCCGCCATTGTTTGTTTTCGAATGAACAATGCCTTCTTGCTGTCATGCCCGGCCAAAACAACCAACCAGGCCTACACCAGGGGCTAAGCCACACCTAACACGCCTACACACACCATGACAGATGCTGCTGTCATGCCAAACCACGCCATAACCACACCTACACCAGGCCTACACCACGCCTAAGCCACACCTACACCACGCCTACACACACCGTCAAGTCTCATCCAGACCAACTCAGACCTCCAAACCGCCGTGTGTTGTGGATATTTGCAATTGTAGAATATATATCTTATTATATTTTGGTTGAAAAACCTCAAGCTCTATCCAGACACTCCCTAGACGGCTTCCATGACCCATGACCTGGATGTATTCCCCGAAGCAGGAAGAGCCATTATTGTGCACAGCATGCTGAGCACTCAGGGCGCAGTACTCACATGGGGCAGCAGGTGGAGCAGGGCGTCGCCGCTCAGTGTGCCCACGGCCAGCGCCACCAGGAAGGTGAGCAGGAACTTGAAGCAGGACTGGTTGAGGATGGGCACCAGGACCACGCCCAGCAGGGACAGCAGGCTGATGATGGTGATGGACACAAAGCCCCACAGCCACACCCACCCTGGGGGACGAGAGAGTGAGAGAGAGAACGAGAGCGAGAGATTAGTTACCAACTAGGGCGCGACCGATGCCAGTCATTTTGACGATATTAACTTGAAATCACTTTCAAAACAATATATATTTTATGTCTATATTTGTAAGCAAACAATAAACAAATAAATACATGCGCCAATATAAACACTGTGCCTTAAGAAAAAGAAGCAACGGTGCACTACAGAGTTTAGTTGGTGCAGTTTGTTGCAGGCCTAGTTTATTGAGTTCATTTATTCCACACATGGCAACCTGGGGTAACACTGACTATAGTGAATCATACTACAGACCAAAACAAAAACCACGTTAGGCCCAGAATGGAAATTTCAAAGGGGAACACACTGGCTCTAGCATTGTTGTCGGCGAAGCCAGTATTACAACTTAGCATGTTTCCTGACATCATATATCCTGAATCATGGTCATTTTATGATTTCAGTACAGTAAACTTCTTACATATAGCACCTTCAAAAGGAACAGGTTAAGGTTAGGCATTTTGTTCTAGGATGCCTACAGCTAGACTGCAGACACCGGTGGTACAAACCGAGGACCTTGGCACTGAAACACGATCCTACCCTATAAGCTGGTGCATTCCCTTAGTTACCTTTTTCCTTTCCATATATATTATTCAGTGAGACCCATTATCCAAGTAACCTACAAATGAATATACAGTATATGCAGGTGACGGGGGTCAGGAAGCAGGTCAGGGTGCAGGCATCCCATTGTTGTCCCTTCATGGCTGCAGAAAGTAACCAGAAGTGAACTATGCTGGGTTTAAGCAGCAGGCACCGTGTGTAGTTGCATATATCAACAGCGCAATCCCAGAGCATATATTCAACCAGAGAGTCCTTGGCGAGGACACTCGATACGTATGAAGACGGGGGCGCTCAGCGACACTCCCAGAAGCATCGTTTGTCCATCGGGGGGCTGAGGACAATGAGCCCAGAAAATAAAACGAAAAGACTGGGGAAAAAAGAAAACTCAAAATCATACGAGTCATTTACCATTGTCAGTGTGCCGTTTTGGGAAGGACATGCACTCTGCAGAAGGGGGGGCATAACAAAGAAGAAGAGAAAACTTTATAGCAGCAGTAACAGGGGGACAAGACGTTTAATGTAGTATGAAATTCAATGTCACATAAGAACCGGCGGTCGGCTTGCTAAACAGACACTGAGGCCTTTCACTGCTGACACTCAGATATGGCAGCCGCCATCAGCTGAATGGGCGAGCCGGGCAACCACACAGCGGAGGGAGCGAGCGAGACAAGAGTGTGCTTGTCGTGCTCATCTTACAGGCAATTGACTTCGGCAATGCATTGTGGGAGTGCCATCTAGCCTCGCTGTCGTTGCTGCTGACGCCAATTTAACTGCTGTTCTGTGATCATGGTGCAGAGATAATGCTGTCCTTGCTGAAGTCCAGGCAAAACAAACTCTTTATCCCAATAGCACAGACTCATTATTTATCTGAACCTATGTTTAGCGACTTACAGCGTTTCCCATTACTGTATTAGACTGTGGCATGCTGCACATAGGGCTGGGAAGATTTGCGGTTTTTACTGGCACGGTTCGTCACACGAGATAATGCGAGATTCATTCATGCAAACTGACTGTTTCAGTATTTGTCATAGTGAGATGTTCGCAAATTAAGAAGGTTGCATATTCCTTACGTCAGCAACTTGTGTTGATGCTTAAAATAGCTTTAATAACGTTATAAACAAAATAACTTTCGTATTTAATTAGAAATGAGGGGATGTTTGCGATTAGTCGACTATCGTTGCTGTGATTGGTAGTCGGCCTCGGTAAAACAATGGATTGCTGCCCCCCGACACAGCAGTTCATCTGGTGCAACGCAGAACACATTCGCCACATGAGACCGACTGCAATAGGCTGAGGAGAGTTAGCAAGTACTACTCACGCTATGAAGACATATGGGGAGAATGGGCAGTCACTGTGACCTTTGTGTCAAGTCTGTAAAATGTACGGTGGTTGTATTGCGGAAAAAAAGTCATTTAGTGGCTCATCAGCTGGGCTGCAAACTTGTACAATTGTTCAGTGATTTGAATCTCAAAATGTGTTTAAGAATTGGGAGGAGGATCCCCCTGACCTTCCCTACTTCACCCGCCTACCCAGCAACTTTATAATGAAAAACATTATATTATCTACTGCAGCAAAAAACAATTGAAAGTGAATGGACAGGAGGATCTCAAAGTGTAAAATACCCTGTATCCACTGCACACAGCTACCAAATATCTTGTCAGGGAAATGATACCAATATTGATCTCAAACCCAGCTTATAAAATCCTCAGGCTTGGAATGACCATAGATGACTCAGCATTGTAGGGGCGTGGCCTAATCACACCCCCCACACACACAGATTCCACCTATTAAATCATCTTGAAGGAAACATGAAATACTCAAAATAAAAAAAATGTAAAAAAATAACATCCCCATATGATAACAAGACAATTCAAGTTCATGGTAAAGTGTGGAAGAGGCAGAGTCTGAAGACTCGGGGGAAGCCTCACCATATCCTTGGTAGAGGTCACTGAAGTAGTCAAAAAGCTCTTCAGTGGCAAGGCGCCAGGTGTGGATGAGATTCGCCCTGAGATGCTGAAGGCTCTGGACATTGTCAGGCTGTCGTGGTTGACACACCTAGTCAATGTCGTGTGGAGGTCGGGGACAGTACCTGTGGAATGGCAGACCGGGGTGGTGGTCCCCATTTTCAAGAAAGGGGACCGGAGGGTGTGCTCCAACTATCGGGGTATCACACTGCTCAGCCTCCCCGGGAAAGATTATTCCAGGGTGCTGGAAAGGAGGCTCCGGCCGATTGTCGAACCTCAGCTTCAGGAGGAACAATGCGGATTCCGTCCCGGCCGTGGAACAGTGGACCAGCTCTTTACCTTCGCAGGGTTGTTGGGGGGGGCATGGGAGTTTGCCCATCCAGTCTACATGTGCTTTGTGGACTTGGAGAAGGCCTATGACCGTGTCCCCCGGGGAATCATGTGGGGGGTACTACGGGAGTATGGGGTACCGGGGCCGTTGGTACGTGCCATTCGGTCCTTGTACGAACAACGTGCGAGCTGCGTCCGTATTCTCGGCACAAAGTCAAGCACGTTCTCAGTGGGTGTTGGACTCCGCCAAGGTTGTCCTTTGTCACCGGTTCTGTTCGTGATCTTCATGGACAGAATCTCAAGGCGAAGCCGAGGTGAGGAGAGTGTCCGGTTTGGGGACCTCAGAATTGCATCTCTGCTCTTTGCAGATGATGTGGTTCTGTTGGCTACATCAGACCGTGACCTCCAACATGCACTGGGGCGGTTTGCAGCCGAGTGTGAAGCGGTCGGGATGAGAGTCGGCACCTCCAAGTCTGAGGCCATGGTTCTCTGCTGGAAATGGTGAAGTGTTCCCTCCGGGTTGGGAATGAGTTGCTGCCTCAAGCGAAGGAGTTCAAGTATCTTGGGGTCTTGTTCACCGAGCGAGGGCAAAATGGAGCGGGAGATGGACAGACGGATTGGTGCAGCATCTGCAGTAATGCGGGCGCTGTACCGGTCCGTTGTGGTGAAGAGGGAGCTGAGCCGGAAGGCGAAGCTCTCGATTTACTGGTCCATCTACGTTCCAACCCTCACCTATGGTCACAAGCTTTGGGTAGTGACCGAAAGAATGACATCGCGGATACAAGCGGCCAAAATGAGTTTCCTCTGCAGGGTGGCTGGGCTCAGCCTTAGAGATAGAGTGAGGAGCTCAGACATCCGGAGGGAGCTCGGAGTAGAGCCGCTGCTCCTCCACGTTGAAAGTCAGCTGAGGTGGTTCGGGCATCTGATTAGGATGCCCCACGGGCGCCTCCCCTTAGAGGCATTCCGGGCACGTCCAACTGGGAGGAGACCCCGGGGCAGACCCAGAACCCGCTGGAGGGATTATATATCTCGTCTGGCCTGGGAATGCCTCGGGATCCCCCAGGAGGAACTGAAGAGTGTGGCTGGGGAGAAGGAAGCCTGGGGGGCCCTGCTTAGGGCTGCCACGCGCGACCCGGCCCCGGATAAGCGGACGAGAATGGATGGATGGATGGTAAAGCATGGACACAGTCGAGGGGAAAGGGAGAGACATGAAGACAGACATTTGGAAGGAAATGTGAAAAAATTGATTTGAAGAAAATCTATATTTGGACGTCCAACAGCGCCTGGCTGAGAAACTCCTCCCCACCTCATTAAGTGCAGCCCAGGTGCTTGGGGGGGGGGGGGTGTTTAAGTGAGTACTAGTGGAGGGATTTAATCAAGCTGTTGCTGTCCTCTTAAAAACAGCTGGAGGATTAAACATCATCCCCTTGTAGATGTCCATCCGACAGATTACAAAAAAAACTGCCAGCTCGTCCGATTGGAAAACAGAAGGCTCGTCTTGCCTCCCACGGGGGCTAAGCTAACAAAATAGACAGGCCTCCATGCTGAAGTGGTAATTACACAGCCATGAGCCATTAGCTTTTGTAAGCCTGCGTGCTAACGCCGGCTCTGGGATGGCTTAGCGTGGAGCCGGAAGGAGCGCAACAACGAGGTTGCGGACATATCGCAAACGCAAGCCGTTTACCCTCGAGAGCCAATGAGAACGCTCCAGAAAAGTTCTGAATTTGGCAAGAACTCCTCCGTAAGAATTTATTTTCAGATACGAGTACAGTAGGCGAGTGAATGGTTACACTGCCAAAAAAATGTCCTTGCAAAGTCGTGAATCTGGCACGGTGTCAAATTGTTAGGACACACAAAATCACATCAGAATGATATTGGAACCATCTGTCATTAGGTGGTTTTTTTTCCATTTCATGGAGTAATTTATTATTCTAATTGCGTGCAGTCTAACAAAATCCTCCACACTCAAATAATGACACGGTGCTTATGAGCAAAATCCACACTGTTCTACTTTCTGCTGAGGTCCGTCGTGACTAAGCCTGAATGAAATGATTTCTCTCACTGCGGACGGATACGCCACAGAGCAGCACTCGGGTTGCCAGTACGCCACAGCAGCAGTGGATCCATTGGCCCCCCCACGACGTGTGTGTCAGAGAACGCCCCAGAAACTGCTCATTTGGAGGCGCTGGGAGGCCCCTGGAGGACGCTGCACATCACGAGCAGGAGTCTCTCAAATCACAGCTCCTCCGTGTCGTTACCACCAGCACCACCCCCACCAGCAGCAGCGCCGGGGTGGTGGGGGACCCGCGTGAAGGGAGAAGAGACGACTGGCTCTCTGTGTGTGTGTGTGTGTGTGTGTCCTTCCCAATTAGGACCCACTGCAAGGTGGCTCGGGAAAAAAATGGCCAATGGTGTCGCTTAGCTGTCCTAATTGGGGGGGGGGGGAGGAGAAAGAGAAAGAGAAAGAGAAAGAGAGAGAGAGATACAGGTGGCATCGTGCAAGGAACGCCACCAGGAACAGTTTTATGAGCTCCCCCGTGGAAGTCAGCGGGGGGTGGATGATGGGTAGCTACTCGGCTCGGGGTGCCCCCGCGGTTGTGTCCCAATGCATTGTGGGACGGCACGCTGAGACTCCGTTCCTCTGCTAACGAGGAGCCGCTGCTGCCCTTTCCAACATTTTCGAGCCATTTCTCTTCGTCGCCAGAGATTTTATGGGCGCTTAAGTGGTGCAGCGCGTGTAATCTGGGCGTGTGTGTGTGTGTGTGTGCGTGTGATAATTAAAGCTTTGTGAACCCATGGAGTTTGGTAGTTTCTCCATTCTTTCCCTGGAACTTTTTTTCAGAGCAGCTGGTGGGAAAGGCTCATTTGGTTGCCGGTGCGGAGCGCTGGAGTGGAGTCCATTAAAGACGTGGAGATGTAACCCCGCCATGCGCTGGGGGTTATTACTATGAATCATGCGCCTTGATGAGTCCAATTAGAGACAGGGGGGAAAACACAAACGACTCGAAAATGATCACAAATAAATCCACCGATTTACGACGGAAAACACTGCTTATCTGCTGCCGCCTCGTTGCGGCGGACGCGGAGGGAAAAAGGACCACATTTGGTTGCGGGATTTAAATGGAAACTGCTCATGAAAAACACAACTCAAAAGGGAAAGGTGACCGGAACTTTTGGAGGTTAACCTGCAAACGGAATCGAAAGCGTTTATTATTTTCTACGTTTTTCTTCTCTCCAAGTTTTTCCCCCATTTTTTTCTTTTACCATCTCCACTATTGCGATTGTATTTGTGCTGCTCGCACGTATTAAAAAGTTTGCACAACTGTTGAAAAAAGAACAGAGTGAGAGTCTACAAAGAGATCGTTTTGCGGCACCTAAACCCTTGAAATGCTAGCAGCCGCTCAGACCAAGAAGCATGCTAGCGGTGCGTAGCAGCCCAGTGATCCTGTGTCCATCTCGTCCTGCTATAGTCTCTACCCACTGAGCTATTTAGCCACAAACATCGTAAACAAGCCATGATCCCTTTCACAAAGATTTCAAGTTTAAGGCCAATTACACAGCTTGTTATTCCGATAAAACAGCCGGTGAGCAGAGAAACCGACAATTACAGGTACTATAATCCGTCGAGTCGTTTTGACGCTCATAGCTTTGTAGACGTTTCACACGAGGTTTATTGGCTACAAAACATTGTTATTTCTTACCGACCATGGAACACAGCGGTTACCTACGAGCGAGGATTAGCAATGGTTTCAGGCGACTTCAAGCGCTTCGGCCTTCCAATTGTACTTTTAAAGTCTGTATCAAAAGGGCTGCAGGCAAGAATGCGAAAGTTGTTTTTGTGTGTGTGTGTGTGTGTGTGTGCGTGTCTGTGTGTGTGTTGGGGGGGGGGGGTCTGTTGCATGTCCAGCTGTGATTTGAATGAAGGCATGGAAGTTGAAGTGGCCAACAAAAGGAGAAGGAAACCTTGTGGGAGCACCAGTGGAAAATCACGTTCCCGCATAAAAAAGTGCTGAAAACATATCACAATGACAAAATATTGAAAAGTACTCTGACAATAAGCACACAATGTCATATTGTGATTACCGTGGCGACTAACATCAGGCCAGGGGCAGCGGTGGACAGAAAGGGCCTCGGACCAGAAAGGGGCAACGGATTTTAAAAACACAGAATGGAAGGCAACATGGCAAGAAACAGCAGGCCGGTCATGAGACTGCCCTGCTGCTCCCAGCAACACGCACATGCAAACACACACACAGACTGCCGGTAAACCTCAAAGCTGCGGGCTCCTTGACTCGAGAACTAGTGAAACAACAACCCCAAGTCATGGGGTTGTTTGCAGGCTAATACAGGCCATGCCTTCTCCGCAGGCTTACAAAACGGTAAGATGGGGGCGTGGAAGGATTACCAAACAATTGTCTATTCATTTGGATCTTAATCGGAGGAAAAACAAGATTGTTGCTATTTGAATGTATTTTCCTATTGCTGAATAAAACAATAAAGAGGATTATTGAATCTTGAATACAATTTAGGTCTTTAAACATGTTGACATTGGGGATCGAACCCAGTACCTTCCGGTGGAACACCCTAGACAGATAATTGTGTCCCAAGTATACATTAGGTTTTTGTGTCTAGGTTTGCGTTTGTATATTGTGTACACATGCATGTAAACACGCCTTACCAGAGAAGACGGCCTCCACCTCTTTCTGCTCCACCTCCAGCTGGCATCGGGAGTGACGGATGCACACGCGGCTGTCTATCTGGTAGAGCAGGGCGGGACACAGGTAGGTGAACTGGACCTGGGAGATCTTGGAGTCGGGGGTCAGCCCATAGTACTGCAGGAGCAGGGTCAGGTTCAGACACTGGGAGGAGGGAACACACAGTGGGTCACTGCTGTGGCCGTTCAGTTTCTGAGCAGATCCAATTATCCAAATGTAATGAAATGTAAATGCAGGTCGTTAAGGAGGCTTGTAGGGCTTAGGGGGCATCTTGCTCAAGGATGTCTGCAGGTAGACTGAGAGACACTGGGGATCGAACCCAGTACCTTTCGGCTGAGGGTCCAACACCCCTAGCCACTGTACTATCGTACTCATTAGAAAGTCACAGTGACTCAAACAGTATACGATCTTCGTTTGTTATGATTACCCGAGGCCCAGGGAATAAGAATGAATAATGAATAGCCGAGGCTCTCCTATACTTTGGTTTCGTTCAGTCTCTTGATATCACAATTAACATTAAATTAGGTCACAGGCAAGGCATCCAATGAATTCATTAACAATTGATTCATTCATTAATAGTTCATTGAATTGAAGCAAAGCAAAACATTGGTGAGGCAATTGCCTTAATAATAATAACATGGCATAATCTGCAATGCGTGATAAAGTATTTAGGTAAGGTGAGATGATTCATTAACTACAAATAACTTCCATTACCAACTCCTTGAAATGTACTCGCAGAGCTGTTGAATTATAAAAAAGATCTAAAAAAATATAGATAACTTCTCAGTAAAAAGTTATGTAAACTATCCATCTTCTGCTAGTCAGACCAAACCAGGACACTTACCTCTTTGTGCTGGTGAGCCACGCCCCCTAAATGATCAGGAAGTGCTGGAGTGGATGAGGTTGGTGCCTCCCTCCTCCTCCTATTGGCTAAACTGTGTGGAGGGGATGAGGAGGAGGAAGAGGAGGAGGTTTTGTTCCGACCCCGCTGCCCTCGCTCCTTGGCGGGCTTCCGGGGGCTTCTGGTCTGGCTCTCCGTCATGGAGGTCAGTGGCTCGGACTCCAGGGGTGCAGCCTCTGGCCGCTGCTGCTGGGTTACTATGGGGATCTCCGTCCGGGGCGTGGGTAGCTGCTCCGGGTGGGCGGAGGAGGCCTTGGAGGTCGACTGAGTTTGCTGTGGGTGATCGTGATCGTGCTCATGATCGTGTGGCGGGGAGGCGGTCTCCCCGTCGACGGGCACCACCACCACCGCCGCATGCGTGTGTCCCTTGTGGTGGCTGTGACCGTGGCCGTGCTTGTGGTCGTGGTTGTGCGTGTGGCCCTTGTGGGAGCCTTCTGAATGTTTATGCTGCACCTCGTGGATATGCTCCGGGTCCTCCTCGCGGTTGTGCGTGTGATTGTGGTCCTGCGGTGCGTCGCGATCGGCAGTAAGGCTGGCGTTGCCGCCGCCGCCAGGCTTGCTGCACTTGGTGATGGCGGGCTTCACGTGAGGGTGGTGGTGCCCGGCCTTGTTGTGGTCCTCGGTTGGCAGGTGAGTGTGAAGCCCCTCCTGCACGTCCAGTATGTCCAGGTGGGCCACGTGATCGTGGCCCAGCTCCTCGTGCCCCCCCCCCACTACCTTCACCTCTCCCAGGCCCAGGCTGACCAGCAGACTCTGGAAGCCCAGGAAGTCCAGGCGGTCCTGCGTGCCGTAGCGCCGGAACAGCTGCTGGATGTAGAATCGCTGCTCCTCCGCCAGCATGTCCAGGGTGGTGTCCGCGCTCGCCCCGGCGGCCAGGGTGGTAGCTCCACCTACGTATGGAGTCTCGGAGATCTGAATGTCTTTGTGGGCATGGCCGTTGCCGTGGTGATCACCATGGTGGTCGCCGTGGTGATGGCCATGGTGGTCGCCATGGTGGTCACCTTGGTGCTGACAGTGGACGCACTGCAGCAGGAAGGTGAGGACGCACAGGAAGCAGAACTTGGTGTGCACATGGACGCGCATGGTTCCTTCACTTCGGGCCCCCTGTGGAAAAAAACCCAATGAATATTATTTTCAGAAAGAATATTATTTTTCGAAAGTAATGGGGGATCATCCGGCTTTGTTAAGAAGCAGCGATGACAAAAGTATCAATGTCGAGTCTAGAAGAGTTTGATGTGGAGGAACTCGATTGGCCTGCAGAGCCCTGACCTCAACCCCACAATCTTGTGGAAAGCCTTCCCAGAAGAGTGGCAGCTGTCATAGCCGCAAAGGGGGCCCAACTCCATATTAATGCCCATGGTTTTAGAATGGGATGTCCAACAAGCTCATATAGGTGTGATGGTCAGGTGTCCACTGACTTTTGGCCATATAGTGTAGGTAGGTAGGTAGGTAGGTAGGCAGGTCGGTAGGTAGGTAGGGAGAGGGAGAGTGAGAGAGAGAAAGAACCCCACTGGGTACGGTTTGACCAACACCGTTATGGCGACCGTTATGATCACATAAAAATAATGGGTGTTTACTATTTAGCAGTCGAGCGACTTGCGGTGAATCGTTTTCTGATACGGGTCATTAAGCTGACCTAACGGTTGATGTCGGTGTTGGCCGTCGTGCTCAGGGGCGCCTTGAGCCTTTTCTGCCACTGCAGTACTCGCTTTCGTCCAACATTGTACTTGAACGACTAGTAGTCTACGAGGACTAAAGCATCCCCCAGAACAACACATTATTTAACAAAACCAAAGGCTAAAGTGAAAGATGTCATATTTTGGGTTGAAGGGTCAAGAGAATATAATGAATAAAAAAAACCACATACAAAATACACACAACGAGAATTGCCCGTTTGAAATTAAACCGTTCCACGTGCTTTTTAAAAGTGTCTCGCCAAATGAGCATGCTAAGAGCTTAGCAGCGTAGCATGAGCTTTGCTAGCCGGTCACTGGGAGCAGACAGTAGCCCTGGCTAAGAGGTGTGGAGACTACAGCTTGTCAGCTGTCTTCAGGTATGCCGACGCTGCACAGGCCCACTTATTGCTGGCCTGTCATCCCACAGACTTCACATACTCCACAGACGTGACTGTCGAAACCACACTGACAGCTCATTTGACAAGCGGCTTCTCAGTGGGTAGCAACCGCAAGCAAAGTACTTATTGGAGAAGGGGGCTCGAGCTGAGGATGTGGTGGAGGGACAGGTAGTAGGAGAACATGTTATTATCCCGATAGTCAGGGGGGATTTCACACAATAACTATTAACCCAACAAGGCACATGGTGAATTCAATATTCACATAATATTCAATATTCACATAATATTCTGTGAAAAACTAGATCATTTAAGATGCAGCACATGTAATCCAGGCTAATTATAATAGGCAAAAAAAGTTTTCAAACTGCACATTGTGATAAGTCTAAAGTCTATTTTCTCACCGTGTTGGATTTAGATGACCGTAAACTTTAAAGCATTGTCAATATAGTTACATTTGGAGTTAATACAATGTTGTTGTAAGACGGAATGCCTGATTATGGATCATCACAAAGCACTGATAGAAAACCGTTGTCCATCGTTGTCATTGGGCAGGCACTTCTATCCGAATTCTTACTACTCAGTCCAACACCCTAACCACTAGGCTATCCTGCATAACAAACCTGATGGTTAAAAACACAGGACGTTCACATAAATACATTCACATAAATTCCCTCGTCACAGAGGAGCAACAATAATTCTATGCATTAAGTCTGAGATGCAACACACCACCGCTAAAACCCACTGATATTACCTAGGTTTACTGGCAACTTAAAATCAATAATCATCAGGTCAGCTAAAAGCATGGGGTTTACATTGTTTAAAGTTGTTAAACTGTTCAAAGTGTTTAAAGGGTGTGGAGTGAAAACAGTGACTAAACAATGTATAATTCAATTACTTGCGACATGTGTGAGGAGTCTATATGCTAACGAGGCTCTTGAGTGTTATTCAGTGAGATGTCACCATCATACAAACAAAATCACACACAATCAGCATGATCAATTAGCTCTCTTTGGACAGCTCCACCCCCCCGCGCCCCCCCACCCCCCACCCACCCCAACACACACACACACACACACACACACACACACACACACACACACACACACACACACACACACACACCACACACACACACACACACACACACACACACACACACACACACACGACAACAAAGACTACAACAAAGACTGCATAGACACATTTGAAAACAGTTCAGTACATTATACAGCATAATCTGATGGGCTCTTCGATAAGCACGCAAGCATTTTTAGATTTACATTTAGCGCTTTTATCCAAAGCGACTTACAATGAGTACATTTGTAAAAAAAAAAAGACAAACACATTTTTGTGGCGCATAAAGACAAGAATAGAACAGGATTCAAGCATTTACATTTACATGCATCCGTCTCATATGATCGAATAATAAAAAACAGAAACAAAACAAACAAAAAGAAGAAAATTCTGACCCATTTGGGACCCTGAAGAACTGCAGCATTCTGGTGTAAATCGTTCCTTGAGGAATAGGAGAGCGAGGTTACTTACCACACGGTGTCCCTTCTCTCGTGAATGAGTGGTGTGTGTGTGTGTGTGTGTGTGTGTGTGTGTGTGTGTGTGTGTGTGTATGTGTGTGTGTGAAATTGAGCTCAGTCAAGGAGAGTGAAGTAGCGGCTCTGGGTGGCAGACATCAAGTACGGCTACAAGCGTGCTGACTTCATGGTGGCAGATAACACACTGTGTTTATAAACACCAGCCTCAAGTGACCTATGAACCCACCGGCAGATAGCGACAGGGCCGCAGTGGAACCCATTTTAAAAAACAAACACCACCCCCCCCCCCCCCCCCCAAGCTCTACTGAATACAGCCTTTGTCATGCATATAACATTCGAAGAAGTGAACAGAATCATCTTTATATGCCTAGTTGTTGTTTTTTTCTATCCAAAGCGACTTACAAAGAGTACATTTGTTGAAGGAGACATCAATATATCACTGTGGTACATAAAGATAAGAATAGAACAGGTTTCAAGCATTCATAATTGCAAGGCTAATAGAACGAGTTTCATAATTGCTAGTTTGCCTGCATAATAGCTGGGATAAGAGCAGAAGTGCCATTCTGTATTTGCGAGGGTCGATCTGTGCATGGTGAGTTTGAACGAGTGCTCGGTGATCGGACCAGGCTGGCGGGCCGGTGCACTGACCCGCACACACCGTCTGACATCCACCACGGACCGGCACTGCATCGTCATAGTAACCGCGCTTGCTGCGTGCAGGTCTCATGACAATGTTGGAAATACGCAACACCCTGTCCCGTGTTGTCGAGGTTCGCCCGGGCATAGTTCCTGAAATATTCAATCTTTGACTCACCATAATATTTGGCAGCCTTCTTCTGACTTGTCTGTGGATTGGAAAACATATGTTTACTATGTATATATATATACATATACATACACACACACACACACACACACACACACACACACACACACACACACACACACACACACACACACACACACACACACACACACACACACACACACACACACACACCACACACACACACACACACCACACACACACACACAAACACACACACACACACACACAGAGTATATGCCATAGTCATAGAGATAGCCAGAACAAAGATAATCATTCAATTTCAAATATGGGCAAAAAAAACAACTTGATAGTACTTTGTATTCTTGACCACATCAGTTAATCAATTACCATTTGGTGTAGAGGTCAATAAGTAATACAAGGCCCAAATCATTGAATATAATGTCTCAATCCTCTTGTCCAGTGCAGTGATTCAGGCACTTAAGTTTCAGAAGGCCATATGTGTAGCGTGTGCTCGTGTGCAGGGGCGCATGTGAGGAACACACAACAGCATGTCAGCTGAACTGTTTCCTGCTCAGCAGGAAATAACACGGGCTCAACACACAGCGGGGTGAAGGACTGCCTGTACTGTCTTACCGTAATCTCCTGGCCGACCCTCGGTCCTCCAGACGTCTTCCAACGCAACACCAACACTGCAGCTGGTAACAGGGAAAACACAGGGGACCTCTTTCAACCACCCACCATTCATTTGCTTTGGTTCATTGTACATCGTAGAGGATTTGTCTGCACAGGAGGCGCATGCGGGTGTCAATGCACATGATCCTTTAATGGTGTGCTGTATGGTGTGTGTGCAAGCGGTGGTCTTTCCCCAAGTCTTGAGATGTAGAAATCGAGGCACTGCGTAAATGCATGCAACCGTGGCAGCCAGCGTACCACAGGACAATTTGGTCCCATTACAGTTTCAGAGTAAAGCCACAAATACATAGAACAAAAACAATACAATAGAAGGCCTAAAACTGAAAAGTCTTGTAGCGCCACTCTAACACTCCAGAGCACAAACAGACCAAATAATTAAGAAAACTAAAACTAAAAATAACTGAACATATTTAGTTTTATCTCATCAATGAAAAAAAACAATATTTTGTACATGTATTATTATTTACATTTTTTTATGTGCACAAACTAGAAACAAGACTTGGACGGTAGTCATTTCCCACGATGCGTGAAGCACGGCACAAGTTTAGTCGTTCGGTTGAAATGGTACAGAGACCGGGGCCGTGGAGCAGCGTCATGGGGGAGGGAGGGAGGAAACATCACCGGAGACACCGGAGGTCCTCCAGAGTTACACAATGATCTGCACTCTCATGACTGCAGCGAGACCTTCTCCCATCAAAAGGACGCCTGTGCCTCCTCCAGCCCTGCCGGTACGGTAGGCTCCAACACAAGAGGAGGAGGAGGAGGAGGGTGGACTCAGGGCCCTTAAGCCACCTCATATGATCCTCACATGGACATTCCTCTTCCTGCTGAGGGGCCAGAGTCTAATGGACACAGGAAGCTCAGTGAGGCATCTCCTCCACTGTCAAGATAACCAGCTGCTCAGACACAGTAGCAGGATCACCTACTCACGAGTCAATGATTAGTGCTGGAGGACCAAATAAGCACTAGGGTAATCAATAATTAAATTTCAGCATGGTGGGGGGGTGGCTGGGTGAACACAACATTGATTTGAAAAGTTTCAAGTCGGGCTGTGACAAATTCTTGGAATGGATAATCTAGTGTTTATGATTGTAATGATGGCCCTTAAGCCCAAAATGTGCTGGGTTTCTTCCAACTAGAAATCTTTTAACGATCAAGCAAGAGCAAGTGAGAAAAGCAACCAAATTGCGGCTCTTGAAGTTAGACAAAGCAAATTGTTTCAGCACTGTTTTCAAATAGTGGGTTCCTTTGAAAGGTTTTGCAGGTCCATAACTCCTGCATGGATACGATAGGCCTAGCCATGTACGGGCAAAAAAAACAAAACGGATCACATGATCTCGAGAAGAAACAACAACGTTTGTGGTGGAAGCCAGTCTGGTGATCAGTCACTGGTTTACTGTCTGGAATTTACTGTCCATACACAATGCACATTGGCCCGTGTTGAAAAATATTATGAAACATGTACCAATGTTTAATTTGTGTATCTGGCCTAAGGCTAGGAAAGACCATGTACCATGTTGTGTTTCAATACATATCGATTGAATCGACTGAATATTTTATTTAAAACAGTTTCAATACTCATTTCCCGCAATACCGATACTTTCTGCACTTTGGATACCAGCTGGTTTTCTAGCTGTCTTCTCTCCTACAGCAAGTTGTTGACACACACACACACACACACACACACACACACACACACACACACACACACACACACACACACACACACACACACACACACACACACACACACACACACACACACACACACACACACACACACACACACACACACACGCGGATCTCTATACAGAATGTAGAGGTTGGTGACAGCTAGCTTTCAACATCACTGAAGCATTCAACACAACGGCCCAGTAAACTATTAACTTATCTTATCTAGGTAGCTAGCTACTGATAGCTCATAATATCGACAGCTGATAACATCATTGGCGTTCGTTGTTACAGCTATTAGCTAACGTTAGCTAGCTCGCTGGCTACCTTTTAATTGAATAAGTGCACTACCTCAAGAAGAGTATTGTTTCATTTGTTACTTGAAAATGCATAAGATTGCACTGTTTTTTTTACTTGCACCTTTTAATTTGTGATTAGTCGGAAGCTTTTGAATAAGTGCACTACCTTAAGAAAAATAATTTGTTACTTGAAAATGCGTAAGATTGCACCGTTTTTTTCCTTGCACTTTAGTGCCTTTTGAATGTGTGCTTAGTGTTTTCACTAATGCAAAAAAGTTTTCATTATTGTTTACTAGTCATTCTACTGTTCGAAAATGCTATCGAATATCGATACTTTTCAAGGTATCGTATCGAAGTTAGAAATTCCATTATCTGACAACACTTGTACCATGTAGGCTAGTAGAAAGTAGGCCTAGGCAATATGAAAGGCGATATGACTCAAATTTTGTCTCCCGATATAGGTAATTTAATATCTCAATAACAATATATATTGTAACATAGCACCACATGGTAAAGCCTATTCTTTCATCACCCTGCATACACAATATTTTTCTTATACTGTATAATCATCAGTAATGTGGATATAAGTCATAGTAGTAGAAAGCTTTAATGGGCCCGAGGGGCAATTTGTCATCACTTTCCTGTAATGCAGCCTTTAAAACTAGGAAAAGACAACACTTACAACATATTATGACATCCGGAATCCAATACGATATCTAGTCTCGTATCACACTAATCGATATCATATACACATATTGTCCAGTCCTAATAGAAAGATATATATCATATCACCACAACTGATCTGCGTGTATTATACCGTTTCTGTGAAACGACGGGCGAAGGGAAATGTGATGACCAAGCGGAGACCGTGATGGCGTGTTAACTAACGTGGGAGGACGCACAACAACTTGATAGTGGGTTACAGTCACCTGTATGCCGGTACTGCCGTTTCACTCCTGTTGGAGAGAAAGACCAAGCTCATCACTAGATTAGGATTGGCAACACATGGGGGCTTCAATTTTGTCACTCAGTTATTAGATTAGTACATGTAATTTAGAGACAACAGGTGTAACTTCTTATGATTCATTTTTTTAAATCAGTCAACAAGGAAATCAGGTCAGCTGAGTCAGTGATCTCCTTTAAATCCCTTCTTAAAACATACTTTTATCTTTTATTTTATTTCTGTATTGGTTTTATACTAGATTAGGATTGGCAACACATGGGGGCCTCATCCTTGGAGATTTTAACATCCACACTTGCCGCACTGACAACAATTTTGCCCAAGATTTTATAAGCCTTTTAGAGTCTTTTAACCTGACACATCATGTCACTGGACCCACACACAATCGAGGGCATACCCTGGACCTTATAACTCACGGTCTGAGCCTTCAGAATCTTGATGTTTTAGATAGAGGTATCTCCGATCACTACAGTGTTAGTTTTGATGTGTTGTGTCCTCAGCCTCCCAGGATCATGTTCTCTCCTATTCGCTCCCGTACCATTAACTCTTCAACTGCTGGGAAATTCTGTGATGTCTTCACTGCTTCCCCCGCTCCCTCCATCCCCTCTCACCAGACTGCTGACCTGCTAAATACTTTTAATAACCTCCGTAAGGTCACTAGATATTGTAGCATGCTGTAAAATCATCCCCCTGGCTCAATGACTCTATGGTCCGTTCTGTAAAGAGGGAACGGAGGATGGCGGAAAGGAAATGGAAAGCTTCCAAACTAGATGTACATTATACCCACATGAAATATCTGATGAAGGAGTTTAATGTTGTAGTTAGGGAGGCACGAGCACAGTACTTCTCCAAACTGATCACAGAAAACACAAGAGTACTGTTTAACACCATCGATAGAGTTGTAAACATCGCCTCTAACTCAGCTACACATCACTCTCCAGAGGACTGTGAAAACTTTCTTTTATTCTTTGTTAAGAAAATAGATGACATCCGTGATCAAATAATCCCACTTGCACGTGATCTCTCCATAAACCTTCCATACGAAGACTAAATTGGATGCTTTTAATCCTCATTGATCTTAGTGCCGCCTTTGACACCATTGACCATGCCATCCTCATTGACCGCCTTAAAACCTTCATTGGCATATCAGGCTCTGCTCTTAACTGGTTTACTTCCTACCTATCAGATAGACAGTTTTCAGTTAGCTTAGGCAATGCAGTTTCGACCTCGGCACAGATGAAGTACAGTGTGCCGCAAGGTTCTATTCTTGGCCCCATATTATTCTCCCTTTACATGCTTCCACTAGGCCACATCATCTGTAAACACAACATCAATTTCCATTGTTATGCCGATGATACGCAACTCTACCTGCCCATAAGCCCTCAGGATTCTCGGTGCCTAAAGACCCTCACAGCATGTTTAGATGATCTACACTGTTGGAAATTACTTCTAATAAATTAGAAGTAATTTTATTTGGCCCCCCATCCTCCACTGCAATAATTCAACAGAACCTTGGTGATCTAGCAGCCAACATAAAATCCACAGCCAGAAATGTAGGGGTGATCTTCGACAACAATCCCAATTTTAACGTTTAATGTCATGTTTTTATCAGTTAAGAAACATTTCAAAGGTGAAGTCATTTATAACTCCTGCTGATCTAGAAAAAGTCATCCATACATTATCTCTTCCTGCCTAGACTACTGTAACTCCTTATACTCCAGCCTCACCAAGAAAAACATATCACGAGCAGAGCACATCACACCTATTTTAAAATCCCTTCATTGGCTACCCATTTATTTTAGAATTGATTTTAAAATGTTATTGATTGCTTTTAAGACATGGCATGGTCTAGCCCCTTCATACATCACAGACCTTTTAACTCCTTATGAGCAGGAGCGCAGCCTGAGATCCTCCGGCAAAGCCCTTCTGGTCATTCCAGGGTCTAGACTGAGGATGAAGGGTGACCGGGTCTTTGCCTCCAGGGCCCCTAGACTTTGGAATGACCTGCCTGAGGAGATCAGGCTCGCAAACTCAGTGTTATCTTTTAAATCACTTCTTAAAGCATGCTTGCTTGTTTTTATTATCTTTATTACTTATTATATTATTATCTTATTATGCTTCTTGCACTCCTTCTGTTGTTTTTCCCTTTGATGTTTACTGCATAATTTCCTTGTTGTTTTTACCTTAAGGCTGTGAAGCGCTTTGTAACTTTGTTTTTAAAAAGTGCTATACAAATAAAAGTTATTATTATTATACACAATAATTTTTTGTTAAAACGTTTTTTAAAACGTTGTATGACTTGTCTGTTCTATTTTGCTGCCCTTGTAAAGCACTTTGTAATCGCAGATGCTCTATAAATAATAATAACAAGAATAATAATAATAATAATAATAATACATATTATTATTATTATTATTATTAACAACAAAAAAGGGAACAAGCAAATCAGGGAACCAGGCTTCAGTTGCAAAATCTATCAATACAAAAATCTATTAAGAAAAGATAACAGAACAAACATGGATTACTCTCTATTGCCGCTTCAACCTGAAACGATCAGGGATTAGAATGGAATAGAATATAACTTTATTAATCCCGAAGGAGATTCTTGTGCCAGGCTACATAGCAATACAGTACAATAAAACAATATGGAAAACGTCTGATTATGAGTCAGAAGTTCCCTCCCAAAATCCCATATTACAAGTAAGGACAAGTAGAAAGTGTTGCATGTTGCCATGTTACTGCCAACTACTAGGCCTAACTAAAGTGAGGAAGCCAAGTTGAGAGTTACAAGGATTTTCAAATCGAGAAAACAAAAAGGAGGTCACGCCCCAAGAAGTTTGGGAACCACTGGGTTAGCATAATAGAGCCACGCTTGGTGTTGATATAATGTGAGAGAAACAAACGGCTGGATTCATTCAGATGACACACATACAAACCCATGAACAGCTAGTTTGGACTTAATTCAGACCACAACAAAAACAACCCTGGCCCTGATACTCTGGAGCATTTCCATGATACTTCAGCAAACTAGAAAATATCCAACTAGAAACTAGAACTAAATCCATAAGCACCACATAGGAACCATGAGCCATGCTAGTTCGTCTGCACATCACGATGTTTAAAGCTGCAAGCGCTGCCATTTCTGGGCTATGTTTAAATAGGAAAATGACACGGGGCAAACACTTCGACACCCGCGGTAAACAACAGGACGTCCGCTCAACACGCCTCCGCAGTGGTCTTGCAAACAATGTGGTGCGAGCGGGCATGTCTACCCATGGCGGCAAATTACTGGGCATCTGGCAAACGTGACACACACGCACACAACGCACACGCACACACACACACACACACACACACACACACACACAACCCACCCTCTGCCAGCTTATCTTCCCCAGTCAAATGAATCCTTGCACTGCAGCGAGCACCGTGTGATGGTCCAAGTCCTCTACAGGGCCAGGAGGGGGGGGTCCACTCAGCTCTCACCAAGGTCACTCAACCTGACAAGACCGCCCGATCAGCTGTTGGATGGACCGAGCACCACAGGACCGAGGAGTGTGGGAAAACTAGGGGCAGGCCACAGGTGCCCGACTGATGCTGAAGCTCATCCTCAGACCAATGATAAGAAAAGATAAGCAGCAAGGATTGGACGGAGGGAAGTAGCTGCTAGTTATAGACATGCCAACACATCCTGAAGCGGTGAAGCTGTAGTCATAGACAATATGTTGGTCAACAACCAGACCAAAAAAGGCTCTTTTTTTGGTGCGGATCAGGTAAATCAAGCGGGGAGATTCCCCCGTGTGTGTGTGCACTGTACAGGATATGCCCACGTGCATATGAGCGGGTGAGCACACCATGTGACCTGAGGCACAATTGGGTTTATCTTAGTACAGGCCGAATAAATATACTTTTTTTTTCCTGTGCGGTAAATAGTGGACTATTATCCTTATCAAATCATATATTGTGGTTTGGCAATAAAGGTTTACAACCAGCACCTGACCCTGCCCTGCTACCGAGCACCAATCCATTGTGCTACACACACAACAGACACACCATTTCAGTTGGTGCCTGAGAATGAAAGAAATGGTGGTGGCAATCCTGCAAAGGCTAGCGTGCAAATAACAAACTACGTTTTCTATCAATGAAGACAGACACCCAAACGTAAGAAAGGGCACAAGCGGGTCAGGTCTAAACAGCAGAAGATTTAGCTCAACAGAAGGTAAAGGAGCTGGATGGAATCCCTAATCTGGGCCAGACTTAACCGCCTGAACCGAGAGAGCCATTCAGACAAATGCACACACACACATGCGCGTACACACACACACACGCCTATTAAGAAAACACAGACTTTGAAAATATTCAAAATGTCTGATATTTGGCAGCTACCACGTAAAAGCCACAAGGGAATTTAAGATTACACATGGTCTAAAACTAAACTTGACTGAACACACCTCTTGGTTGGTCTGTGGATCTCTGGAGATGACCATAGACAAAATACCTTGGTAGTCATGGCCCATTTCCTGTTTTAGTGCAAAAAAACCCCACTCAAAACCATGACATGACATAACCACTAAGACCCATTGTGGTCTCTGTGTGCCTGCTGGTACGCCCTGGTAATCCAAGGCTAAACAACAAAGGGCTGTTTAAATCTGCTCAACATAAAGGCGTGGGATTCCATGCCCTCACTAAATACGCTTATTTCCGGGAAATAAAAAGGACAAAACGAATGTTTGACAAAAAAAAGAAGGCTAATTGAGAGCGTGGGACTTAATTGGGAATATGTTGGTCCGTTAGTCCTGTTGTGGCACACAACACTACGTGAAGTACCCGGCGGTTGGTACACCAGTTGGCCTTCTAGAGGAAAACAACTGAGCCGGTGAATTCAATTCAATTGAAATAATGCGTCTGATACTTTAACGCCATGGTCTGCAATCGTTCAGCTGGACAAGTTGTTAAAATGCTCATATGCAGTTTGATCAAGTTCAACACCAGAGAAGGCTGTGGCCTTTTTAAAAGATGGCCAAACAGCCAGGCCAACAACCTGGGATAATGAGTCAAAAAGTAAATGTTCCCTCCCAAAATCCCATAATACAAAAGACAAATACAATGTGTTGCATGTTGCCATGTTACTGATACTACTAGTGTGGGGAAGCAAAGGAAGGAGACCCAAGTTCAGACCTACAAAAAAGGAGGTAATGTCTGAAGAAGGTTGGGAACCATTGGGTTAGCATCATAGAGCCTCTTAGTGTTGATATTAATGTGAGAGAAAACAAACGGCTGGATTAATTGAGATGAAATAGGATGCTAACACCTGTGGTTGTGAAACAGCTACTTGAGGCATTTGGACTTCAGACCACAAATGTGTTTTTATGTGATAATATATAATAATATTCAATATATTCATATTGTCCACAACAAAAGCAACCCTGGCCCTATAAATAGCAGCAGTATTTATACTTTTCTGGAGGACCTACCACTTCAGAAAGTGAATATGAAATACCAAACACTGGCTATAACTACATTGAGTATGTTGAAACAAATTTTGCATTATTTCTTTCTAGTTTTCCCAAAATAAAAAGGCCAACTATAGTCAAGAGGTAAAGTTTAAATTGACAGTTGTCTAACGAGCTTCTTGGAATAATATATATTCTGTTATATTAAGTCAGAATTCACATACATGTCTGCCTGCAGCTGACTTTGATCAGGTCTCAATGGTTTAGGGAATGACAAACAGGTTAATCAGTTGGCTTAGGCTTTCTAAAATAAGTGGCTTCTGTAGTTCTGTCGTCATAAAATATCAATCATCTACCTTAACAACCCTCTTAAACCACACCTCAAATCACACTTTACACTTTACTCTCGTCCTTTGTCTATTGTCCATTGTTTGCTGTATCTGAAACTCACATGTACTATATTTATAACGCTTTTCACATGCTCTGAACTCAACTTACTAATAACACAAAATAATAAAATGGCATAAAATAATGGCATGCAAGTAGTGAATTCCATATTTTGACAACATCTCCCCTTTCTTAATGATGCACATCATAGGCTACATGCACTGACGGTACCCCCGCCCCCCCCCCCCCATGACTACCACTTGCCCCAGCTGTAGTGGAATATGTTTACACAGCCACCTCTCTCTCTCTCTCTGTCACAATCATGGTCAAAATATAGTACCAAATCAATCACATTGTCAGTGTGTGTGACCAATTATGTCTATGGGCTACTGACTTACTTGGACTCAATCTATTGGGGTATTTGACTGAATCTCTGAAATAGACAACTGTGATCAGGGGCTAGGTTCCATTCCTTCACATATCGTCATATGTGAAGGAATGGACATTACTCCAGAGAACATTTGGTGTCCTGTAAACCTCCACCCTTCAAGATGTATTTATTGCCATATGTAACAAGTACAATGGAATGCTCTCATGCCCTGAGCATGACATGAGAAGATAAAGTAAAAATTCACTTGACTCATACAGCCATCCAGATGTTCCCAGAGAACTTCTTAACCCCCAGGTGTCTTTTGTACAACTGTCTAGTACAATTATGTCATAATGTTGGCTATTCTAAGGACTTTGTTTACATTTTCAAGATACAAAAACAACTTTATTGCCAGCTGTAAACAGTATAATATAAGTATTACTCCCCCACATACTACCAGTTAAAATAACCTAGAAATCATAATTTAAATTATCTAACATATACAGAAATGTGTTGATTGCACTGCGCACGGGAGACAACAGAAACCCCAACACCGGATGAATCTCGCCAAGCGGGTGGAGAACCAGTGGATAAACTTTGGTCAGGGATACTGAGGCGCTTCGCACGGCTCTGTCATTTATTCCAAGCAGTTGCTCCTCAAGCGCACCACAGCAGCTATTACAGTCCCGTCAGCACAACCCGACAGTTGGGGTTGTGAATTGGCCCTTGGAAACAGGATGTGGACCCACCCACTGAACACATCTAACAGCGTCGGGCACACAACCAAGTCAGAAACTTCCATAAAATAATAAGCGCATTCGTTGTTTAGTCCACGGTGGAAGCGGGACACACCGCAAAAATTCCGACTTTCCCGCGTACAACTGGGAAACCGCAACTGTAGTACTACCGTAAAAAGCTTCAATGTTGGATGTTGGTCACCTAAAAGTGCAACTTTTAAAGTCACACGTAATGAACTTCAAGTTGATGTTTCGTTGGGCCAAAATTTAGTTTTAGCCTCCGAAATCAACAACGGGCCCAACTGGCAAAGAGACCAAATAATAGTTTTTATTCGTTTCTAACACACAATTCGGCAAAACCGGGTTTTCGAGGAAACAGTCATTCCCGTATTCATCAGTTTGGTCCAACACTTGGCACACAAAAGAAGTGTCTAAATAATACAGTATACACTTAAATTTTTTTTTATAAAATAAAAGGTACACTTCACACACAAAGAATCAAATCGCATTGGTCAACCCACTCCGCCATGCTCCCTGCAGCCGAGGCTCATTCATCCCCAACACAGCCGTCTTTAACCCTGAGCTCTACAATGATCTGTGTGTTTGTGTATATTATGTTTATGTATCCTGCTTATTCCCTTGTCGCGATACAACGTAATGCTGAGCTAAACGTGTAACAGCGAGATCACCATGAATAATAATAATAATAATAATAACGATGCATTCATTGACTGATCAATCGTGCCACTCGTAAAATCAATGAAGGCTACTTCCAGCCAGGACATTAACAGTAAACCCCCTCTTGTTGGACTTTCTCCGGTATGATGCTAGCCGATGCTAACCAACGAGGCTCACTAAAGCCAACCAATGGAACTGTCAGAAGCGACGGATAGCGCCGAAAACTAGCTAGCTTGCTAGCGCACCCGGACCCATTGGAAATTAGCTCCTAGGCTACAAAGCGCCCAACGTCTACCACCCAGCTCCCGTTTACAAACATAATACAAAAAAGACAACAGAACGCTGGTGCCCGCTGCTGGTGGGTGGTCGGCGGCTATCGAACAACATGCTGGTGTTGTAGTAAACGCCAGCCCGGGTCCGCGTTGTGTTGTGGGAGGATGGAAACAAACGCTTCTTTATATATATAGTTACCTCACTCGAGTGCCGTGTGCATCTCCTCTCCGCTCGGTACTAAAAAGCCACCGGGGCCGTCCACTGGCTAGAAGCACTGCGTTCAAGTCACGTGGGACGGATGGGCGGCAAACGACGTGGTGACCCGCATGCAATATGCAAATATATAGAATACATAGAAACTTCTAAGAGGACGCAATTTTCACACACAGGCTGTGTATTTTTCCGCCGGGGTTTTGTCTCCTGTTTTATCATTCAGGCGAAGCCCAGCAGTGGACCTGCTGCTATATGACTGATTTATCTATCTATCTATCTATCTATCTATCTATCTATCTATCTATCTATCTATCTACTTTCAATTTAATTTCAATTTAAAGAGCTTTATTGGCATGGGAAACCTACATTTACATTGCCAAAGCGAGTGGTAAATAAAAACAAAAACAAAACAAATCTCAATTAGCCTACAATTGTCGATTTACAAATGTACAATTGCAGATATTCTACAAAAAACAAATATGTAAACAAAGCTGCAATATTGTATCTATCTATCTGTCTGTCTGTCTGTCGATCGATCGATCTATCTGTCTATAGTGTATATAAACTCAGACTGTCTCTGTCATACTATTATAAGTGAACATATGGTTTAATATGTTAACAGAGTGGGGGTTTGGATGATGATGATGATTAAATCTTTATTGATATTGACAATAACTTTTCCCGACACACACAGTCCCCTAAATCCCATTTGATTTGTGTCTGAACGGTGTGTAGTCTGTAATGGATGTATATTACTATATCTATCTATTCCATTCTATTTTATCATTTAATTTGCATAATGAATAAATATGAGTAAAGAGAAGTAATATGGGAACACCTATTAGGCCTACTCTGCACAGGCGTTATAGCACTGACAAATATGCAGAAGTGTAACATTAGGCGAGGGATTAATTATCATTTCAAGAAATGAAAACAGAATTTAACGTCAATAATGGGACATTGCCCCAGGATCTGCAATTAAGATCAACTCAAGATGATGTAAAAACAAAAGGGCCTAACCTGGTTTCAAAAAACATGGTTGATAAATAATTGAGAGGAGCTGTATGTAGCCTACGATATAAACTGTTGAATCTATCTTCTCCGAATTGGAACAGCTCAACTCAGACATTAGTGGGAGTGAGACACAGGTGTACCTCTCAGCAGCAGCTGGGAAGCCTTATGGAAAAATATTTTATGTTTGTACAACAAACAAAATATGTACAATAGAAATGTATTCAACTTAAAGTTATGCATAGGACTTTGCTGAGAGAGGTACACTTG
The DNA here is from genome assembly GCA_002895965.2 of Coryphaenoides rupestris. NCBI lineage: Eukaryota > Metazoa > Chordata > Actinopteri > Gadiformes > Macrouridae > Coryphaenoides > Coryphaenoides rupestris. Next base: position 73,459 of record PIJE02000659.1, on the reverse strand, counting down.
TGCACATGTTCTGGAAATGTGATGCCCTTAGAGGTTTTGTTTGGAGGTATAGCTGACATTCAGAAAAAATATTTGTAATGTAAATATCCCTTTGCCCTGTAGTCTGCTTGTTGAGGGACTTGAAGGGATATAACTGTCTTACAATGTGTCATTTCATATGCTTTTTTTGCCAGTAAAACATATTAGAACGGAAGCGGAAAGCTGTTTTAATGTGAATACCTGGCTGAAGGTCTTTCTGGCCGTCAATGGAAAATGCTGCAATATCACCGCCACCAGGAATGAAACATTGGAGAGACACATAAGAATCATTAAATCATGTATTGAAAAAAGAATATAGCAAGTTAGGCAACATCAGGTATGAATGAACATTGAATGAATCACCAGCTGCCACCCTCGCCACCCCCACACCAACATGTTATTGTCCTTGTTGTGTCTTACCTTTTTTTTGTCACTCTATGGTGCTCTGTCTGTATGTGAGCGCATGGAAAAAGAAAATACAGTGAATGTATGTTGCGCTTTTCTTTCTGGGACGGACGTCAGCAAGTGGTTGATGTTGTAATCCTCTAAAAAAAGCCGTGAGACTGACAGGTCACCATCGTGGTGGGAGCCACATCATCTGTTTAGTTCTGCTTTAGACCTTGAGCAAGAGAGCACATACAGCAGACAGCAGTTCTGCTCCCCAGTGGAAGTGCTCAGTGCTCTCTACCACCACCGCCATCCCCACCACTGTTGCCAGGTGTAGGATAATTTTCGTAGTTGTACAATAAATGCAACAAAAATTATTAAAAAAAAAGGCAGAATGTATGATAATTTTGCCTTTTCAAGAAACCCACAATGAATGATTTGAAAGCAACCAATCACGTTGCGACGTGGACTTGAGCTACTGCTGCTCGAGCTAGCTGGCTACACACAACTGCTTCAGTGGCAGCAGCAGAGGAACTAGTGATTGTGTAATGAGCTACAGTTGTCTGTGTGAAGAGATAAACATTTGCCATCTTGTGCAGACGAGTAAGTAAGTAAGTAGTAAGTACATTTTTTTTTTTTGGTTACAAGGTGCTGTACAATCCACACAATGAGAACAAATAGATATATGCGATAAAAGTTAAAAGCAGGAAATAACAATATAAAAACAAATAATAAAACAACCAAAAATTTAACTAAAAACAACAGAAATAAAAAGAATACACATTAAAACACATTAAAATTAACCGAGGCGCAAACACACAAGTCAAATACAAACAATAAAAATGATAAAACTACACAGAAAGACAAGCCTGCATTACAGGACAAAATGCTCACAAAACAAGTGAGTTTTTAGTCGTTTCCTAAAGCTGTCGACTGACGGTTCCAACTGAACTTCTGGGTTATTACATTAATATGGTCCACAGTTCAGCATAGTTTAGCTATTTAATGTAGTATCCTGGCCCTTTTGTTTCAGTATGTACAATAGTTTTTGTTAAAATATGATTATATACAAATTTTGGTATGGTATTGCTGTATTTCGCTGAGATGTCCTCTTGGCTTTGTTCTGCGTGTCCACACTGTATATAGATCCATGAGAACAACATCAAACATAATCAGCAGAACAAATAGAGATACATACATTTGGACTGTGTTTGGTTTGTGTCTGGTTTAGGCAACCCCACCCAGCCTGGTTAGTCTAGGGCTGGGTGGGGCTGCACACCTGGGGTGCATTGGTTAATCAAGGCCCACAGGTTAAACCAGCCGTCAGTACACACACTCAGTATTAAGTACCTGATTATTCACACCATGTCTGTGTCCTATGTTACACTATGCTATAACACTTGACTTGACTTGACTTTACTGACAAACTAATTCAAGACTAAACATTCTGTTTGATAAACAAGATAGAGTAATTGTGTTAAATGAACATATTTGTACTTACACAGACAGTAACAGAGTTTGGCCATAAGCAGCCTTGATCCTAGTTTTTGAGGTTTGTGGTTCACAGCGTTGCCTGCTGCAAAATGATTGGTAGCCTAGAAGTAATATTAATCGGAAATGTCTGGTTTTAAATGGGTTCTCAACTCGCATCAGTGTGTTTGTTTGTATGTGTGTGTGTGTGTGTGTGTGTGTGTGTGTGTGTGTGTGTGTGTGTGTTTATGCTCAATGTTTTTTCCGTGTTTAATATAGAAATGAATCTAAACTAAATGTGGTGCATGCATATATGCTGCTTCTGTAATCTACATGCGACACATTAGTACTTGATGACAGTTTTGTGAAAGCTTGAAACCAAATTGATTGTAGCCAGCACACCGATAAGTAATACATTGAATGCCCAATACATGAGGCAGGAAGCATGAATTTATGCTGGCAACAGAAGCATATACAGCAATTAGCATTACCACATAAGTACACACATGGCATGCACACACACATGCACCACACGGTGCTACACACAGAATATGATTGCTCCTTTTATTCCTCATATATATGTTATAATATATAATATATACTAGTATATACATAGATACATATACACACACCGACCACACATATGAGGTTCCCTCATTCCAACACAGCATCCGTCCT
>PIJE02000659.1:45000-70612 GCA_002895965.2 Coryphaenoides rupestris | reverse complement strand
TTACATTAATATGGTCCACAGTTCAGCATAGTTTAGCTATTTAATGTAGTATCCTGGCCCTTTTGTTTCAGTATGTACAATAGTTTTTGTTAAAATATGATTATATACAAATTTTGGTATGGTATTGCTGTATTTCGCTGAGATGTCCTCTTGGCTTTGTTCTGCGTGTCCACACTGTATATAGATCCATGAGAACAACATCAAACATAATCAGCAGAACAAATAGAGATACATACATTTGGACTGTGTTTGGTTTGTGTCTGGTTTAGGCAACCCCACCCAGCCTGGTTAGTCTAGGGCTGGGTGGGGCTGCACACCTGGGGTGCATTGGTTAATCAAGGCCCACAGGTTAAACCAGCCGTCAGTACACACACTCAGTATTAAGTACCTGATTATTCACACCATGTCTGTGTCCTATGTTACACTATGCTATAACACTTGACTTGACTTGACTTTACTGACAAACTAATTCAAGACTAAACATTCTGTTTGATAAACAAGATAGAGTAATTGTGTTAAATGAACATATTTGTACTTACACAGACAGTAACAGAGTTTGGCCATAAGCAGCCTTGATCCTAGTTTTTGAGGTTTGTGGTTCACAGCGTTGCCTGCTGCAAAATGATTGGTAGCCTAGAAGTAATATTAATCGGAAATGTCTGGTTTTAAATGGGTTCTCAACTCGCATCAGTGTGTTTGTTTGTATGTGTGTGTGTGTGTGTGTGTGTGTGTGTGTGTGTGTGTGTGTGTGTGTTTATCCTCATGTTTTTCCGTGTTAATATGAAATGAAACTCTAATGTGTGCATGCATATATGCTGCTTTGAATCTACATGCACACATTAGATACTGATGACAGTTTGTGAAAGCTTGAACCAAATTAGATTGTAGCCAGCACACCATAGTAATACATTGAATGCCATACATGAGCAGGAAGCATGATTTATGCTGCAACAGAAGCATTACATGCATTACATTACACACAAATAGGTGAATGAGAAGTGGGAGGAGCCTGCCGAGAGGACAGAGCCCGGGGGAGGGGGAACGTGAGAGCCCGGTGGCCAGGGGGGGACTCAGGGGAGCCTGAACGCCGTATGCCCGGTCCGAGGCGGCGCGCAGAGGAGTGAGAAGGACACGTAGCGGGAGGAGAGAGGGGCGGACGTGGAGGCGAGGACGGGCGAGCCGTAACACATTGAGACCAATAAAAAACAACGTAGAAGAGACGTTATAACTCACTAGTCATAAGTGGTGGGTCATAAGGTCTAAATCATTATGAAAATGCATCTTAAGCAATATATCTTGTATCAGCTGGTGCAAACATATAGGTATCAACAGCAACATCAACCAGTCGATGCAAGCCCTTGGTGTATTTCTGTGTGCATCTATCCTGTATCAATGCTATGTACTATCAGAGAATAAAGTGGCATTGTGTAATGGGCGACCGACCACACACCTCCCTTTGCATCCTTCGACCCAATAAGTGGTTTTTCGACAGAGCAATTTCTATTTTCTCTCAAGTGTCCCCATGGCATTGGCATTCTATCAAAGAGGATGAAGAGACGCTTGACTTGCATGGAGGAATAAAAACATATTGGTCCAATTTAGCCTCCTAAGTACACACGATGGGTTGTGTACTGAAAGTGTGAGTGAACAGAAGCATACCAGGGAGGGAGGGTAATGATACAATACAGAGCAGAAAGATAATTGGTTTTAAAAATGCACCTCTACCACTTTTTATTTGGCTTTTTATTGCTGGATAGCAGCGGCTCAAAAGGGTTTGATCAGATTCCTTCGAAATGGATGTTGTCCAATAGGGATGCTTCGATAGAGACACAGATCAGCAGCAAATCTTTTGTTTGGGAACCCTTGTTTGGAAATGGCACTTGTAAAAAGACTTTATTTTAGTTTCATAACAAACAATGTTTCATTTACACATTGTTTTGTTTAACAGTTTCTTTCATTTAACTGTGCTTGCTATTCTAGAAGCCCACAAGGTTAAGGCAAAATCATCGCCTGGGTTAATGAGGAAATATTAACATTATTTTTTAAATTCCTGACAGACACTCTTGTGAGACAGGGGCATCTTGTGAGGAATAAAGAGAAGATAATTGGCTCATTCATTTTGAGGTAATTCATTTGCAGATATGCATAAGTGAGTGAGTCCACCAAGGTTGCAGCATCACTTAAGCCTGGTTCTTCTCTGCATTAGTTTCCACAGGGATGCACCCCGACTACTCCCGAGTCCTCACACAGATAGAATACACATCTCATAGAAACATTAAGCACATCCTGAACCCCCTATCTTTTTTTAAATGCTAAAAAGATAAAAAGCATTTAAATGGTAAATTGACTGCATTCATATAGCACTTTTATACAAAGCGATGTACCATTTGTGCCTCACATTCACCCATTCATACAGCGACGGCGGTGTCAACCATGCAAGGTAACAACCAACACGTCAGGAGCTGTTCAGTGTCTATCTCTCTCTCTCTTTCATCACCCCGCTGCCAATCAAAGCTATGCTTTACGGGGGCTTTAATGGGCATGGTCTAAACTTAAAAATGTATGATTGCAAAAGTCAGTCAGTTTAAAAAGTATGGAAGTACAGTCTACACTTTAAAAGATGTGATGGAGAGCTCTTACTGCAGGTGTAATTGGCTCTCCAAGGAGAGAAAACTACCTTGTAGATGCTGTACAGTGTTAAGTGTGACTAAATGTGTGGCAGATCGATAGAAGGATGCTTATTGACAGATATAGATAAATAGATAGGTACTTAGTCCATCCTTGAGGGGAAGTTAAAAGTAATAGTTCCATGTGACCACAGCCACATCAGCACTATTTGTACATTTACATTTACATTTAGGGCATTTGGCAGAGCGCTCTTCTACCAAATGCGACTTACAAAAGAGTACATTTGTTTGAAGGATGAGGCAGCCAATATATCACTGTCGGTACCTGAAGTACTAAGAATCGAAGCTGTTTTCAATCGCTTCATATTACGAGACGAATAGAACGAGTTTCATAATTGCCAAGTTGCCTGCATAAGTAGCTGGGCAGGCGTGTGATTCTAAAGCATGCTACAACATCTGAAGAACGAACAACAATGCTAAGTGCCATTATAACTGTTAAGACATATAAACACAACAGGTTAGTGCTGGGGGGGTTTATGTAGAGTCCAGGTGAACTCTGAACAGGTGGGTCTTGAGTCTCTTGTTAAGGAGGGGGGTTATGTAGAGTCCAGGTGAACTCTGAACAGGTGGGTCTTGAGTCTCTTGTTAAGGAGGGGGGTTATGTAGAGTCCAGGTGAACTCTGAACAGGTGGGTCTTGAGTCTCTTGTTAAGGAGGGGGGTTAATGTAGAGTCCAGGTGAACTCTGAACAGGTGGGTCTTTGAGTCTCTTGTTAAGGAGGGGGGGTTATGTCAGAGTCCAGGTGAACTCTGAACAGGTGGGTCTTGAGTCTCTTGTTAAGGAGGGGGGTTGTGTAGAGTCCAGGTGAACTCTGAACAGGTGGGTCTTGAGTCTCTTGTTAAGGGAGGGGGTTATGTAGAGTCCAGGTGAACTCTGAACAGGTGGGTCTTGAGTCTCTTGTTAAGGAGGGGGGTGTATGTAGAGTCCAGGTGAACTCTGAACAGGTGGGGTCTTGAGTCTCTTGTTAAGGAGGGGGGTTATGTAGAGTCCAGGTGAACTCTGAACAGGTGGGGTCTTGAGTCTCTTGTTAAGCGAGGGGGGTTATCGTAGCAGTCCAGGTGGAACTCCTGAACAGGTGGGTTCTTGAGTCTCTCTGTTAAGGGGAGGGGGGGGTTATGTAGAGCCAGGTGAACTCTGGGAACAGGTGGGTCTTGACGTCTCTTTGTTAAGGAGGGGGTCGTGGTAGAGTTCCAGGTGAAACTGCTGAACAGGTGGGTCTTGAGTCTCTTGTTAAGGAGGGGGGGTTATGTAGAGTCCAGGTGAACTCTGAACAGGTGGGTCTTGAGTCTCTTGCGGAAGCTGGCGAGCGACTTGGCCGTTCCTGACGTGAGCCGGGAGCTCATTCCACCACTGAACCGTGAAGAGTTGGGACTTGGAAGAGCGATGTTTGGTTGTTTTTTAGTGAAGGCGGTACCAGTCATTTGGCAGAAGTTGCCGAGCGGAGTGCTCGGCTGGGGCGTAGGGTTCTGACTAACGTTTGGAGGTAGGTAGGGGCAGGTTCGGTGACAGCCATGAAAGTCAGTAACCAGAGTCTTGAATCGAATGCGAGCGATTACCGGGAGCCAGTGGAGTTGCGGAACGAGGGGGGTTACATGGGAGAATTTAGGTAGGTTGAACACGAGGCGTGCTGCTGGCGTTCTGGATGCGTTGTAAGGGCTTGATTGTTGAGGCGGGGAGTCCAGCCAGGAGAGAGTTGCAGTAGTCGAGACGAGTGATAACGAGCGCTTGGACCAGTATCTGCACTGCTTCACGTTGTGAGGAAGGGCCGGATCTGCGATGTTGTTGAGAGCCACAGAGGTAATGTTGGCGTTGCAGGACAGCTGGTCATCCAGTACCACGCCAAGGTTCCTTGCCGTGGGTGCAGGGGAGACTTCGATGTCCTCGATGGTGACAAGTAGGTCCATCTGAGGGCAGTCTTTACCCGGTATGAAGAGAAGCTCAGTCTTGTCGAGGTTGAGCTTCAGGTGGTTGGCGGTCGTCCATCTGCTGATGTCGGCCAGGCATTTTGAGATGCGTGTTGCGATGTGGGTGTCTGAGGGGGGGAAAGAGAAGATAATTGGCTCATTCATTTTGAGGTAATTCATTTGCAGATATGCATAAGTGAGTGAGTCCACCAAGGTTGCAGCATCACTTAAGCCTGGTTCTTCTCTGCATTAGTTTCCACAGGGATGCACCCCGACTACTCCCGAGTCCTCACACAGATAGAATACACATCTCATAGAAACATTAAGCACATCCTGAACCCCCTATCTTTTTTTAAATGCTAAAAAGATAAAAAGCATTGAAATGGTAAATTGACTGCATTCATATAGCACTTTTATACAATACTGTCCATTTGCCTCACATTCACCCATTCATACAGATGGCGGTGTGGTGTCAACCAACACATCAGGAGCTGTTAGGGTTCGGTGTCTATCTCTCTCTCTCTTTCATCACCCGCTGCCAATCAAGCTATGCTTTACGGGGGTTTTAATGGGCATGGTCTAAACGTAAAAATGTATGATTGCAAAAGTCAGTCAGTTTAAAAAGTATGGAAGGGTCAAGTACAGTATACACTTTAAAAGATGTGATGGAGAGCTCTTACTGCAGGTGTAATTGGCTCTCCAAGGAGAGAAAACTACCTTGTAGATGCTGTACAGTGTTCAGTGTGACTAAATGTGGTGGCAGATCGATAGAAGGATGCTTATTGACAGATATAGATAAATAGATAGGTACTTAGTCATCCTTGAGGGGAAGTTAAAAGTAATAGTTCCCATGTGACCACAGCCACATCAGCACTATTTGTACATTTACATTTACATTTAGGGCATTTGGCAGACGCTTTTATACAAAGCGACTTACAAAGAGTACATTTGTTGAAGGAGAGGCAGCAATATATCACTGTGGTACCTGAAGATAAGAATAGAGCTGTTTTCAGTCGTTCATATTTACGAGACGAATAGAACGAGTTTCATAATTGCCAAGTTGTCTGCATAAGTAGCTGGGCAGGCGTGCCATTCTAAGCATGATACAACATCTGAGAATGAACAACAATGCTAAGTGCCATTAATAATGTTAAGACATATAACACGCAGGTTAGTGCTAGGGGGGGGTTATGTAGAAGTCCAGGTGACTCTGAACAGGTGGTCTTGAGTCTCTTGTTAAGGAGGGGGGTTATGTAGAGTCCAGGTGAAACTCTGAACAGGTGGGTCTTGAGTCTCTTGTTAAGGAGGGGGGTTATGTAGAGTCCAGGTGGAACTCTGAACAGGTGGGTCTTGAGTCTCTTGTTAAGGAGGGGGTTATGTAGGAGTCCAGGTGAACTCTGAACAGGTGGGTCTTGAGTCTCTTGTTAAGGAGGGGGGGTTATGTAGAGTCCAGGTGAACTCTGAACAGGTGGGTCTTGAGTCTCTTGTTAAGGAGGGGGGTTATGTAGAGTCCAGGTGAACTCTGAACAGGTGGGTCTTGAGTCTCTTGTTAAGGAGGGGGGTTATGTAGAGTCCAGGTGAACTCTGAACAGGTGGGTCTTGAGTCTCTTGTTAAGGAGGGGGGTTATGTAGAGTCCAGGTGAACTCTGAACAGGTGGGTCTTGAGTCTCTTGTTAAGGAGGGGGGTTATGTAGAGTCCAGGTGAACTCTGAACAGGTGGGTCTTGAGTCTCTGTTAAGGAGGGGGGTTTATGTAGAGTCCAGGTGAACTCTGAACAGGTGGTCTTGAGTCTCTTGCGGAAGCTGGCGAGCGACTCGGCTGTCCTGACGTGAGCCGGGAGCTCATTCCACCACTGCGAGCCAGAACCGTGAAGAGTTGGGACTTGGAAGAGCGATGTTTGGCTGTTTTTAGTGAAGGCGGTACCAGTCGTTTGGCAGAAGTTGCCGAGCGGAGTGCTCGGGCTGGGGCGTAGGGTCGGGACTAATGTTTGGAGGTAGGTAGGGGCGGTTCCGTTGACAGCCATGAAATCAGTACCAGTGTCTTGAATCGAATGCGAGCGATTACCGGGAGCCAGTGGAGGTTGCGGAAGAGGGGGGTTACATGGGAGAATTTAGGTAGGTTGAACACGAGGCGTGCTGCTGCGTTCTGGATTGCGTTGTAAGGGCTTGATTGTTGAGGCGGGAGTCCAGCCAGGAGAGAGTTGCAGTAGTCGAGACGAGTGATAACGAGCGCTTGGACCAGGATCTGCGCTGCTTCACGTGTGAGGAAGGGCCGGATCTTGCGGATGTTGTAGAGAGCAATTCTACAGATCGGGCCACAGAGGTAATGTTTGGCGTTGCAGGACAGCTGGTCATCCAGTACCACGCCAAGGTTCCTTGCCGTGGGTGCAGGGGAGACTTCGATGTCCTCGATGGTGACAAGTAGGTCCATCTGAGGGCAGTCTTTACCCGGTATGAAGAGAAGCTCAGACTTGTCGGGTTGAGCTTCAGGTGGTTGGCGGTCGTCCATCTGCTGATGTCGGCCAGGCATTTTAGAGAAGCGTGTTGCGATGTCGGTGTCAGAGGGGAGGAAGGAAAGAAACAGTTGGGTGTCATCAGCATAGCAGTGGTAGGAGAAGCCGTGGGATGTGATTACAGAGCCGAGAGATCTAATGTATAAAGAAAACTATTTTAGCCTAACCAAGTGGTTACGAAGTAATGATATACACGTACATTTACTGTTGATACTTTATATGATTATATGCCAAGTGGTTATATGTCAAGGAGGATTATTATTATTATGTACTGTATTTTCTTTTTTTCACTTGAGTGAATATGATGTGGGTGTATGAGTTTTGCTGCTCTGACAGGTTGGAGGGAACCCAGAAGAACACAAGAACAAGCCAGCTGTGCATGGAAAGGTCCCAGGAGGAACTGCTAATAATATAACCGCACTATCTCTCTCACTAACAGTCTACCCAACCATGTCACTAGCTGTCCATTGGATTGTTAAAGTAGCTGTCTCAGTGTGCTTTTTTATACCATTTGAGCCATTAGCCTGTGAACTGCTGGGAAACTTAATTGTTCACGAGTCAATATTCAGTATTTCCGCTTATTTCCAGTGACTAAATACGAGGTATTTATAGTTCCACATCAGTGTGGGAAAGAGTAGTTTGTTCACACTTGAATTTTTGTTGTATTTTTAATTTTATTTTCTCTCGTCTTCTCGCTCACTGCCTTCTCTGGCATTTATTTTCCTCCTGACACCTGGCGAGGCTTGCCTTCTCCTGAGATCACACAGAATTATTTATGAGACTGGCACTCAGAAGTGGGATTTATTCTGCGTTCGTTCTGTCATTCATTCTTTAACCCTTTCTTTCTCACTCACTTTCTTTCTCTCTTAAGTTTGTTTGTTTGTTCTTTCTTTCTTTTGTCATTCATTTTTTCCTCCTTTCTTTCTTTCCTTCTTTCTCTCTTTTCTTCTTTCTCTCTTTCATTCTTTCTTTCCTCCTTTCCTTCCTCCTTTCCTTTCTTTCCTTCTTCCTTTCTTTCTTTCTGTCAACACCCCGTGTGCAGACATCCGTGTGAGGGCTAGAGGCTGCTCCCCACTGGGCGATTTTCAAGTCTTTGCCTTGCCGTCGGGCAGGTGGTCCACGCGAGGGGGACTGGGGGGACATGTGGGTGTACACACATGAAGACTCTTCGATTAGAGTGTCTGCATCTTCTCTTGACTTCATGTCTCATTAGCTGTTGCCAGGGTAATTGCCGGTTTCAGTCTCCAACATTATTGTCCAACTTGAGAGACATATTTGTCTGAGAGACATTTAATATATTTGGTATAAGGCCCATTTAATATCGGCCTATTGTGTGCAATGTAAACGGCTATTATGGTAAAATCATGACTGATTCCCTTCTCATCCACAATCTTGTATATAATGTGAGCCGACACTCACAATCACAAGGAGGATGGAGTCAAGTCAAGTCAAGTCAATTTTATTTGTGTAGAATCTTAATCACAGTAACAGTCTCAAAGTGCGTTAGAGGCCATATGATTATGGGCCATTTGATTATGACAACTCCCCCCCTAGCCCTATAGCCCCCCTAAAGGGCAAGAAACGACTCCCTTAATTAACAAGGAAGAACTCTGGAGAAGGAACGCAGAGTGGGCGATCCCTCCTTCCAGGGACGGTTCGGAGTGCAATGGGTGTCAGACGGGCATTAAAATGGGGTAACAGAGTATTACAATTATAAGCGACAAAGTACAAATGATAAATGGAATAGTAAATTGTGATGGGGTGCTGGCTGGAGAGCAAGCCGGTAGCCATCAGGTGGGGTGGCCAGGTATCCAGTCACGATCACAGCAACACCCTAATAATTGGAGACAACATGATGGTTAGACTAGCGTAGGCAGGGTAGGCTAGTGCTGACAATGTGTTGATTGAGCTGTAATTGGAGCTGAGGGGCACTCCTAGCAGCCAAAAGCAAGGGTAAATAGGTGGGTTTTAAGTCTTAGCCTTAAATATATCAGCAGTGTGCTCTGTCTGTGCACCAACCAGGACACGATGGAAACACACGCTATATTATTATTCCCATGCTTGTATTTTGGTAAAGGGTTCTCATCCACAGTCTCGTATCTAATGTGAGCTGAATGACACTCAGTATCTCACAGAGGATGGAGTCAAACACGAAAAGCTTATCTCGTCCCAGCCCATCCAAAACATGGCAGGATAACCAACACTATCTCTTCTGAGGAAAAGCCTCGTTCCCAACGATCGTTCTATTAGGAAAGATAACCCCCCCCCCTCCCCTTCCTCTGTAGTCACCGCTCACCTGCAGCGCAGCAATACTAAAGTTGATTTGATAGATACAGATTTTATTACACCACCCGATCATTACCATAATTTTATGAGTTTTCTGTCACATTTGTTCCCCGGAACCGTTCCCCCTGTGGCCCTTGGTGGCCGCGGGGGCCCGCCAGCCCTAACACCTCGAATCGGTTTGTACCACGCGCCGTTGCGATCCATCAGTTTAATTTGAAAGATCACAGGCGTGCTTAGCCGAGATTACCCAGGGTGTTATTCAATAGTAAAGCGATGTTTCATCCTTTATCTGCCGTCGTCGCGAGAAGCGGTGAGGAGGACGGCATACGTCTCCTTTATCACCCCCACCGAACACTCCCGCCAAAACCCGTGAGATCTGCCAGCGAGATCTCGCAGATAGATACGATCGCCGAGGGGTTTCCCGGGGTAGACGATGATTCTCAAAAGTTCACAGGTCAACGCTTGCTCCTGCCCATGGGTCTTTTAAAGTGCGATGGCTGAGACGGCTGGTGTGTGAGGGGGGCTGAAGCCGAGGTGAGTGGAAAGGGGGCTTAGGGCTACACATCTTCCTCTTGACAGGGCCGTAAATGGGCTTTTCCTTCAGTTTTTCCTTTGGAGTTGGATCCTTGTGTCGCCTCCAAACGATATCTATCTGTCTATGGTGGTTCTCTCTAGCTCTCTCATTCCATCCACCTCACACCACCCCCTCCCAGCATATAGGGTCTTTGGAAGTGATATTTTCAATGGTGTATTTAAATCGTAAATGGATTGCATTTATATCGCGCTTGTATACAAAGTACTTTACAATGCCTCACATTCACCTCACCTCAACCTCTCTTACCTCCTGAGCTTGCTCTGCATCTACAACATAAACATTTCATCCTGGTGTGTGAAGTGCTTTCACCACCTGCTATTGATTGAGTTTCACTGCCTGTAATCAGTTTGTCCAAGGATATTTTGGAATTTGCGCAGTTGAAAAGTTTTGTTGAGGCGGCGAGTTGAAAAATGTGTGTTTTTTTTTTTACCAGTCTCTCTTCAATTCAAATAATTAACTTCCATTTTAACAAAAGCACTCGCCTCGCCCACACTCATTCTTGAATATTGTAGCCAGTATCCCCCCCCCCCCCCCGCCACCTCACCTCTCTTACTCCCCCCTCGCTCTCTCTCTCTCCCTCTCTCTCTCTCTCTCTCTCTCTCTCTCGATTAACGCCCCCCCCCACCACCCCCCCGGCAGGATGGCAGGATGTCTGAAGTCGACGACGCGGGGGGAGGAGCCATGACGCACACAATCTCATCCAGCAGCTGCACGGGAGGACCGCGGAGGTGGCGGCGTGGAGGAGGTGTTTATTAAGAGCCACCATGTCACCATGTCAGAAAGCCACCAGTCACCATCTCCTGGGGGAGGCGGCCGTGAAAGCTTACTCATTGGCGACGACCTAGCGCAGCAAGCGATTATTTGTTTTTGTGCAATATAATATGGGATACGGTTTATCTCTGTTTATCTTGTTAGATCTAATTGAGAAGCACATTATTGTGTTTTCTGTGCGGTTCCATATCTCCTCTCTGACCTTTATCCATTTTCACATTTTATTTCACACCCACAATTTAATTGCACACCTACCTTTGACATCTAATTTCCGAAATTACCCGAGTGTCCGAGAGCCGAGGACACGGTGTCTGAGACATCTGTCACCGAGGGACTCATCGAGCAGGCAGCGACTTTAACAAGTCCTGGAAAAGTCTTTGAAAAGGCCACAATGTGAAGTCACAACTCAAGCGAAGTCATTCAAAGTTACCCGTCGTACAAAAACTAATTTAGAAGGCGTCATCTGAATAAGACTGGCACATGCTATGATGCATGTCTGCAGTGTGCCACAAAATGACTGACACTTTCATTCATTCCACCTTTATTTGATCTTGAAACAGAAACTAGGAGGAGTCCACATTTACAACGGTGATGGGCTACAGATACATCATTTTGAGACACACTGCGGACATACAGCATATCCACGGTGGCCATAACCTATTCTTTACGGTGGGATTAAAGTGTCACAAGTGCATGCGTTTCTGAGGATAACATCAGAAAAGAAAAGAAGAAAAAAAAAAACACGCAAAGCTCTGCCGTTTGATAAATGCAACTTCCCGCTCCAGGGATACCCTGTTCATTATGTACAAGTCAAGGTTGGAATAGAACAGATCCTGCATGTCTCTGGCGAATAAAACAATTTCTCAAACACACAGTGTGACCGGGCCCACCGGGAGGTCTCCCCCCCCCCCTCCTCCTCCATGAGGGGGTCCGTGGGAGTCTGGAACCATTTTGGGCCGACATGAATAAGTAATGGCACGCAGTAACACAGGGACAAGCCAGCTAAATATTTCATCCCTGCAGCCCCGTACTATAGATTTGATTTAGAAAAAGACTAATGGGAAAGTAGAGTACCATGTGGTATTGTTATTGGCTTGGTGTAGCGTTTGTGCAGTGTCCGTGTAGTCCGGGGTATTATCTGTGTCTGTGATACACATTCTCAGTGTATTCTCAGATTAGTTGTATTGATGTCGTCTCTTCCCTTTCGAGGAGTACTCCTCTCGGTGTAGTTTTTGTGTACTTTTTGGTGTAGTCTCGTCGTACGTTCAGAGCAGCACCTGTATTGTTGCGTATATATTCTTGGTCTCTGCCCCTGTGTTTTCTCCATTTACTGAATTGTATCGGCTAGGCTTGGTGTAGTCCCGTGTTTTCTATTGGAGGGATTAATCCACGGGTTACCCAGAGACTAATCCATTAATCCTTACATTCCACCGTCACTTTCAATCCCACCGGAAATGCGCACACATGACCCGCCATGTTCCCCGCTACAACCGGCTGCATTAGGAAAAGAGACGCTCGGCTTTTGCGTCTGTTTTTCACTTTCTCCAAATTCTGCACAAACCATTTAGAAGGTTTGACTAAAGGATAATTCTGTAATAAGCTACTGAGGAAATGTTTACTTGAGGTTCCAGGTTCAAGATTTGACTTGCCAGTATTCACCCCACCTGTTTCCGTTAAGGACACATTACGCCAAGATAGAGAGATATTTGACAATAATTATATTTAATGTGCAGTTGCTAAGCAACTCCAATTTCCACAGGAAATCCTAAATGTGGTCGGCCTATTCGTCTAGCAGAGCAGTTCTTTAAAAGTCATGCGTCAGGTGCATCAAATTACAATTTTTTTAATATTTGGTGGCCAAAAAAAGTGTGTTTCTTGTGTTAAAGTAATCTATTATTACATAAAGAAATAAAATGATCAGATACATCTATAAATATTAAGTACAGTAGCTTACAAATGCTTTCACTGTTTTCGAGAGCAGTATTGTAGTATTAGACAGTAGTATTATAGTAGTACCATAGTCACAGTATTTGACATGTATGTTCTCACAGCATTTCTTCCCTCATCTGTATATCCTGGGATATAAAGTCTCTCTGTATTTCTCTTCCATGTCCACGGAGCACAGCCATGTGCATTCAGGTCCTGTGCCATAGAGGCCATTCTGTGCAGCTGCTGCTGTTGTTACCAGGGAATAACAGCCAGCCACTGGAGCAGGGGGGGGGGGGGGGCTGATTGATACACAACCCTCATTAACAGTCCAAAGTAGTGGCAGCGTCTAATTATGAACCTCATCTATCAACCATAACAAGGGCTGTCAGCGATATTTAGCCGGGGCGGGGAGAAAGAAAAAAAAGGCAGTGCACTTTTGCTTTTGTATGTGCATTTTTGTACCGCGTATGTGCTCCGCAAAGAATTTGCAAGTTCGCACTCTTGACACTAATGGCCTTCCTTAATCTAATGAATGATGTGTCGAACTCCAGAGAAGGAACCACGGAGAAGCGGGCGAGTTCTAGCCGGCAGGGCCACATAGAAGTCACCTCCGCTGATTTACTTAAAGGCTAAAGTGACTTCCTTGCCATTGTGGAGCGAGATCCTTCTTCTCATACTTCCATGGAGTGAGACGTGTTTCCAGGGTCCTTACGGGCCAGCATTGCCAGAAGCATCTCCACACGTTTTAGATGGATAACAGGTCTGGCTGAACCCACTATCACTCTGACTGTGAAGTGTAGGGACAACCAAAACACCTCAGTCTTGTTTGTGTGTTATTAAACCAAGCCCAAGATGCATCGATGGTGCTTGGTTTGCCGGAACATTTGCAAGTGAGGAGGTGAGCCTTGGCATTAAAAAATGGCAAAATAAAACGTCACATAAAACAATAATATATGTTTCCAGGGTGTAGGTTGCTAGCTCGGAGGTTGTTGTTGTTTCACGTCGCAACAGCCACATTGAGAAGAGTGACACGCAGATAGCGGAAGGGGAGGAGACTTCCGACTGAAATAGTCGGTTTATGTCTACAGCCTACATCCTGTCAGCCAGACTTAGGGTCCTTACAACATACCTTTTTTGATTGAGCTTTCTTTTCATCAAGTAGAATGTATATGTTAGAATCAAATATAGTGATATTGCATTGATTCTCTGATTTTTCACCCCAAACTTTTGCATTCACTTCTTTGTGTTGTTGTTTCCCTTGTGGAGCACTGCACTTTCTGCAGTGCGCAGAAAGTGCAAACGATTTCCTTGGTATGGGGATATTAGGGCGACATTGAGAGAGGAATTTGTTATCTGTCTTTGAAAGGCTCTTCATATTTCCTTTCGATTTTCAGTCTTTATCTTTGTTTTGGTCACCACCAGAATAGACCCAGCACTGAATTGCGTCGTTACTCTGTGCTCAATTCAATATGGACCTGTACATATTTACAATGGCGATTTAAATGTATTGTAAATATGCATTAACAAACCAGACATGTTGATAGTAGCTCCAATTATTTACAACTGCAATAATATGTGCACTCTTTTAAAATACCGCGAGTCATTATGCGCCAACATATGGGTGTTGAAATACTTGTTTACGGGGCCACAATTTCTCCCTCTAATGAAGCCATTATTTTGCCAGTATCAGGTTTGGTAGTGTGAGGTTAATGGCGTCATTAGACGACAAATCGCCACCCAGGGCCTTTAAAAACCAATGTGGCGCTTTTGTTTTTTGGCCATAATTCACGGTTTGCCATCTTTGCCGGTGGAAAATATTAAATTACACGGAAACAGATTAGCTCGGGCTCACACCGCGGAGGGCTTTTATTGTGGCGCTGTGATTCAGCTGCACTATTTATGACCCAAAATGTGTGTATGTGTGTGAGTGTGTGAGTGTGTGTGTGTGTGTGTGTGTGTGTGTGCCAATGATTTAGCAGCCTGCGGGTACCGTGCTTCTCCGTGCTTATGTGTCCGGAGAGGGTCTCTTGTCACAGAGAGAGACGGTAGGAGACAAGGACACAGTCATTATGCCCCAACTGGGATCCACAGCTCTCTCCACGCGTCTGCGGATCTGGAAGCAGGTCCGTCCCTCAAGTGGCACGTCCTTCACCGCACGCCCGTTGATGAGGACGGGTCCGGCCGGATGTGTTCTTCAAAGCGTATCCTATTTATACACTTAAGTGTTAGCCCATGGAACATATATGACGACTGGACATTTCCACCTACACAGACCTTACTTTTATTACAAAATATGTGTTGCATGTAAAATTTTCAACTGATCCAAATGGATTATATATGTGCACATTACATTGCAATTAATTAAGGCTAGTCTCTAAGATAAATAGATAGATCAATGTTTAAAAAAAAAGTATTATTACAATTTTATTTATTTCCCTCTAGGGGGCGGGAAACCAAATGGCACCACTAACATGGCCACACTTGTTTCAAGAACCTTCCCTGCCCCAGCATTTCCTGGTTCTTTCTATACTATCTGGGGGCAGTCATGCCTCTTAATAACACCTGGTTCCAGGGTATCTGGCTCCACATGCCTCCCTAATGTTTCATTCATGTCTGCTGTCGCGTTTGAGGGGCCTGAGGGGGTTGCTACGGTGATAAGAATGAAAATCAAATGGCAGACAGCCATATGGGAGGGCAAATAAATGTGAGGCTCCAGGGTGTAGCGGAGTGGAAACGTTCCTTCAAGCGTTTAAGTGTGCCTTTGCACAAAGTGCAATACAATATAAATATATATAAACCCACGGTGGAGCAAGGTGTCATGCAGGATAAACCTCGCTTTCCACAGTAATGCCACCTGTGTGTGTGCTTTCAGCTCAGTGGTTGGGGTGTTTGTCCTTTACCGGCTCCAACCCCTGCTGTGTAGCAGAGTTTGGCCTTGACGAATCGGACACAAGACGCGCAGGCTGCCATGCGTCGACACAAGTATGAAATTGTTCTCAGAGTCATCACATTGGGAAGGGTCGCCCATCGTGAGGCTTGGACTTGATGTCCTAAAATGCTGAAGTGAGTATGGCAATCCAGACGGGAGGTGGGGCAGGTGGGGGGGAAGGAGCAGGATAGCTTAGTAGCTTAGTGGTGTTTGAATCGCAAGCCGAAAGGTTCTGGGTTTGAACTCGAAATGTGTCCGTAGCTTAACCTGTAGGCAATGCTTGAGCCCTGATGCCACCTCACCCTAAAATGTACTAAATTGTTAAGTTGCGTTGCTTCTGATGCTTCTGATGATAGAGAGACTCGGCAACCCAATGCCCTCCGCTGCTCCTACACAAAGAAAAACACTGCCGATACGATGACAGCGCAGTGTTTAACCCTCACCTGGACGTGTGCAGTGCCTCTGGGCGCTAATGTACTTCCTGACACCGGTGTTCACTTTCTCTTTGTTTGACTTGTAACGACCCGTCCGTGTGATTAGAGATGGCCGACCTCCATTTGGCAGGTAAAATGTATTGATAGTTCGGGGGGGGTCGCGGGAGAAAGCTGACCGAAGCAGGCCAGGTGTGTGTGAGTGTGAATGTGTGCGTGTCTGTTTGCATCGGTGTCTCTCTGGAGATATGTCAATAGGATGTGTGTGTCTCTGTGTGTGTGTATGTGTGTGTCTGTGTGTGTGTGAGTGTCTCGTGTCTGCGCACGTATGTAGGTGTGCATCATTTTTATCTCCACCCATGCACACACGTATACACCACGTGCGTTTACGCCTCATTAGTCACACAATATCTCCGCGCCGCCGTGTTCCCGTGCGCACGCAGGGACGTACGCCTCGAGCGGCCATTACAGGCGTCCCCTTTGAGGCCACGATGTGACTGCACACAAAAGATTACAAGGAAAAAGCTGAAATCAATGGATAAAGAATACCGATCCATCACGGGTGGCCAGGGTGGGAATCCGTGACACCCCCGTGACAGCTCTCCCCGTGCCCGCCTCTCCATGATTAATGCCTGGGCTTGGCGCGTGCCTGCGTCGGGGGCCCGCTACCACAGGGTGGCTGGGTGTCTGGAGACGTCATTTCGACCCAAAACTGCAGAAATCCCAGAATCCCCTGCTCTCTCTCGTGCTCTCTCTCTCTCTCTCTCTCTCTCTCTCTCTCTCTCTCTCTCTCCCTCTCTCTCTCTCTCTCTCTCTCTCACTCTCACTCTTGTGCTTTCTCTCTCATGCCCTCTCTCTCTCTCTTTCTCTCTCTCTCTCGCCTCGCCACCATGTCTGTGATGGTGTCGGGGGGTTGTGGTGTGTATCTCCATGACGATTGAAGCTGCAAAGCATCACATAATAAGGGCCAGAGAGGTGATTAATCACCCCCCCCCCCCCCCCTCTCCTGTACGGAGCGCCAGCTTATTTTCTTAGTGGGGAAAAGGGGAAAAAAAGATCAGTTGTTGGGAGATGAGAAGCGTGTTGTGTTGTAGCCTACGTGAGCCAATGACATTAACTACCTGTGTGGGTGTGGTGATCTGCTCAACAGTTGGGTCTCATTTGTGTGGAGGGAACGATCGGAGGTCTGTCTTTTTGCGGTCGGGAAAAAAAATACAATGTCCGATGATGATCTGTGTCCGAGTTTCACCAGTTCCTATTGTATAACCTTGTCTGCCGAATGTGAAGTAAATCTTACCAATATGTGATACAAACGGTGTTGCCCATGCCAGTTAACATCTCCTCATCACCCCATGCCACACCAGCGTACTAATGATCGGTTCTAACAGCTGAGCTCTCTGGTAAGACAGACGCTGGCATACTCCCAGAAAACTGAAAATAACATCCAATATATCACTGTGGTACATAAAGATAAGAATAGAGCAGGTTTCAAGCATTCATCATTAGCAAGGCTAATTGAACAAGTTTCATAATTGCTAAGGTTGCCTGCATAATACCTGGAATAAGAGCAGAAGTACCATTCTGAGAGCCATGACCAACATCTAAGAACCTATAATATGCTAAACAATGCTAAGTACTATTAAACTATTAAATAACCATGTCCAAACAAACTCTATTGAAGTCTACTCAGAGGATTGGACAAAGCTATGAGAAATGCGATGCTTTGGCCCGGTAATCATTCCTGAACCAGCCTGAACCAGACCGGATTTTTTGTGGGCGCACAGAGGAAGTGTGTTGTCTTCGGGGGGGGGTAGTGTGCGTACACGAAGCAAATATCAAATGATTGAAATAGTGGGGCATACAGTATATATCTCTCTAAGTGGTCTTTATGCATTCCTTCCTTAATTGGCGGAGGGGGCCACATGGAGGGCACATGGACGCAGGCAAGGGGTTGCTAGGTAACGGCTGGCATCAATAGGGAAGTAATGTCATTGCGTGGATTTGCACACGGGATCATTAACTCGCTCTGGCGAGAAGGTCTGCAGCTCGCGCAATGTCAGGGGGAATACAAGCGCATGGCGTTACCTTGTGATATTCAATATTTCTGTGCATTTCCATGGCAGAAAAAACAATAATAATAATAACAAGGGAGTGAGAAGTGTGTTACTCATGTGAAGGGGAATGGGGAGGACATGCTGTCATTTGGGTTTGAGTTTCTCACTGGTGCTCCGGATATTTGTCATCTGCTTTAAGTGGAATGTTTGTTGATGTGTTCCCCAAACCAAAGTGATACCATAATATATATATCTATATGTAGATATCTATACAGTATATGCCTGTGGTGTGTGTTGTGTGTGTGTGTGTGTGTGTGTGCAAGCCAGTATTTGGAATGCATATCTATGTTTTTGTAAAATATTAATATTTACAGCAAAGTCACAAGTTAAAAGGGTTCCTCATGACTTCAATGTGGATACATCTCCCATGGTGTGTGTGTGTGTGTGTGTGTGTGTGTGCCTGTCTATGTGTGTGTGTGTGTGTGTGTGTGTGTGTGTCACATGCACATTGACAGGGAATGGTGGAGGCATTAAGTGGATGTTGCTTTGACGGGTTTCCTCTCTGTGTGCGCTTCAGTTCCAAGTTACATATCCCATCCGCAGCTAATTAGGGCAGGAAAGTAAAAGGAGAAGATATCAGCAAATACTTTCATAATGAGACAATTAGGGAGAGCTGGGAGACGTGTGGTGTGTATGTGTGTGTGTGTGTGTTTGTGTGTGTGGTGTGTGTGGTGTGTGTGTATGGGGGGGGTGTTGGAGATCGGGTGGGGTTGGAAAGGTCACTGGACCTCTGTGGGCCGCTGCATCCACCGTCATTATTTCCCATGATGCTCGGCAATTTGGTACAGTCCCTGTTATCTCAGCTTGTCGGTCGGTTTGCCGACAAGCGTCTCCACCGTGTGTTTTTGGGGGCCGGGGGGGGGGGGGGGGGGGGGAAGGAGGAGGTCAACTGGGAATGGGGAATGCTGACCTTTATATGGATCGATGCGTTTGATTGGCCGCACAGTCCTCTAATGAGACGCCTCGGAAGTGGTGCTCACTGTGTAGGCGGTTCTGCCGCTGATGACCGCAGCGGGCGGGCGTGGGCAGGCGGGGGAGGCGGGGGGTTGGGGATTGTAACGTTGCTTTATATACACACCATAGTTGGTCACTCGACGCTGGGGTTTCTTCGTCTTCTTCTTCTTCCTCCTATTCTAATGTTGTTGCTCTTGTGCTCCGGCCGTCGTCGCTAATGTACCGGTGTTACCAGGAACACACACCAGGGAGGGGGTTGCTAGCCCTACTCTCGCTACTTTAGACCCTTTGAGACAGTAACTGTGATTAAGGGCTAACGACTTGACTTTAAAAGACTTAATGTGGAGATATTTATGAATGCAGGTTTAGGCTCAAAGGTTTTTCTTTTGTTTAGTTTTTCTCTTGCAATACGGCAAGTGCATTGATTGATTAGCTAATGCCAATCAATGATTATCAATGGGATATATGCACACGCATGGAGCCTGCGATTACATGCTGGTGTTGTTGCGGTGCTGGTGTGGTCACGGCGAGGACCGAAAACGCAGGACAACCAGGCAGGTGACGATGATTAAACCCCATTACTCTGTATTTAATCGATAAACGGGTACAGAACAGAAGACGTAACATGAAACAATGATCCGACAAGGACTGACCTTGGAACAGGACTAATGTTGACACCTGAAGGTTGAATACAGAGGAGACACAGCTGGGGCAGACCGGACATATGGAAAACATAGAAGTGCAAGAACTAGACAGGGGACACTATAGGAGCTCTCCTGTACGGAGTGCCAGCTTATTTTCTTAGTGGGGAAAAAAAAAAAAGATCAGTTGTTGGGAGATGAGAAGCGTGTTGTGTTGTAGCCTACGTGAGCCAATGACATTAACTACCTGTGTGGGTGTGGTGATCTGCTCAACAGTTGGGTCTCATTTGTGTGGAGGGAACGATCGGAGGTCTGTCTTTTTGCGGTCGGGAAAAAAAATACAATGTCCGATGATGATCTGTGTCCGAGTTCACCAGTTCCTATTGTATAACCTTGTCTGCCGAATGTGAAGTAAATCTTACCAATATGTGATACAAACGGTGTTGCCCATGCCAGTTAACATCCTCCTCATCACCCCATGCCACACCAGCGTACTAATGATCGGTTCTAACAGCTGAGCTCTCTGGTAAGACAGACGCTGGCATACTCCTAGAAAACTGAAAATAACATCCAATATATCGCTGTGGTACATAAAGATAAGAATAGAGCAGGTTTCAAGCATTCATCATTAGCAAGGCTAATTTGAACAAGTTTCATAATTGCTAGGTTGCCTGCATAATACCTGGAATAGTACCATTCTGAGAGCATGACCAACATCTAAGAACCTATAATATGCTGAACAATGCTAAGTACTATTCAACTATTAAATAACCATGTCCAAACAAACTCTATTGAAGTCTACTCAGAGGATTGGACAAAGCTATGAGAAATGCGATGCTTTGGCCCGGTAATCATTCCTGAACCAGCCTGAACCAGACCGGATTTTTGTGGGCGCACAGAGGAAGTGTGTTGTCTTTGGGGGGGGTAGTGTGCGTACACGAAGCAAATATCAAATGATTGAAATAGTGGGCATACAGTATATATCTCTCTAAGTGGTCTTTATTGCATTCCTTCCTTAATTGGCGGAGGGGGCCACATGGAGGGCACATGGACGCAGGCAAGGGGTTGCTAGGTAACGGCTGGCATCAATAGGGAAGTAATGTCATTGCATGGATTTGCACACGGGATCATTACTCGCTCTGGCGAGAAGGTCTGCAGCTCCGCGCAATGTCAGGGGGAATACAACGCATGGCGTTACCTTGTGATATTCAATATTTCTGTGCATTTCCATGGCAGAAAAACAATAATAATAATAACAAGGGAGTGAGAAGTGTGTTACTCATGTGAAGGGGATGGGGAGGACATGCTGTCATTTGGGTTTGAGTTTCTCACTGGTGCTCCGGATATTTGTCATCTTGCTTTAAGTGGAATGTTTGGTTTGATGTGTTTCCCAAACCAAAGTGATCCATATATATATATATCTATATGTAGATATCTATACAGTATATGCCTGTGTGTGTGTGGTGTGTGTTGGTGTGTTGTGTGTGTGTGGTGCAGCCAGTATTTGGAATGCATATCTATGTTTTGTAAAATATTAATATTACAGCAAAGTCACAAGTTAAAAGGGTTCCTCATGACTTCAATGTGGATACATCTCCCATGTGTGTGTGTGTGTGTGTGTGTGTGTGTGGTGCCTGTCTATGTGTGTGTTGTGTGTGTGTGTGTGTGTCACATGCACATTGACAGGGAAATGGTGAGCATTAAGTGGATGTTGCTTTGACGGGTTTCCTCTCTGTGTGCGCTTCAGTTCCAAGTTACATATCCCATCCGCAGCTAATTAGGGCAGGAAAGTAAAAGGAGAAGATATCAGCAAATACTTCATAATGAGACAATTAGGGAGAGCTGGGAGACGTGTGTGTGTATGTGTGTGTGTGTGTGTTTGTGTGTGTGTGTGTGTGGTGTGTATGGGAGATCGGGTGGGGTTGGAAAGGTCCACTGGACCTCTGTGGGCCGCTGCATCCACCGTCATTATTTCCCATGATGCTCGGCAATTTGGTACAGTCCCTGTTATCTCAGCTTGTCGGTCGGTTTGCCGACAAGCGTCTCCACCGTGTGTTTTTGGGGGCCGGGGGGGGGGGGGGGGGGGGGGAAGGAGGAGTCAACTGGGAATGGGGAATGCTGACCTTTTATATGGATCGATGCGTTTGATTGGCCGCACAGTCCTCTAATGAGACGCCTCGGAAGTGGTGCTCACTGTGTAGGCGGTTCTGCGCTGATGACCGCAGCGGGCGGACGTGGGCAGGCGGGGGAGCGGGGTTGGGGATGTACGTTGCTTTATATACACACCATAGTTGGTCACTCGACGCTGGGGTTTCTTCGTCTTCTTCTTCTTCCTCCTATTCTAATGTTGTTGCCTCTTGTGCTCCGGCCGTCGTCGCTAATGTACCGGTGTTACCAGGAACACACACCAGGGAGGGGTTGCTAGCCCTACTCTCGCTACTTTAGACCCTTTGAGACAGTAACTGTGATTAAGGGGCTAACGACTTGACTTTAAAAGACTTAATGTGGAGATATTTATGAATGCAGGTTTAGGCTCAAAGGTTTTCTTTTGTTTAGTTTTCTCTTGCAATACGGCAAGTGCATTGATTGATTAGCTAATGCCAACAATGATTATCAATTGGGATATATCACACGCATGGAGCCTGCGATTACATGCTGGTGTTGTTACGGTGCTGGTGTGGTCACGGCGAGGACCCAAAACGCAGGACAACCAGGCAGGTGACGATGATTAAACCCCAATACTCTGTATTTAATCGATAAACGGGTACAGAACAGAAGACGTAACGTGAAACAATGATCCGACAAGGACTGACCTTGGAACAGGACTAATGTTGACACCTGAAGGTTGAATACAGAGGAGACACAGCTGGGGCAGACCGGACATATGGAAAACATAGAAGTGCAAGAACTAGACAGGGGACACAATATACATAGAAATACAAAACTAGACTGAAACCAAGGCAAAAAGTCACACTAGATATTTCCCAGATATTTCCGAGCTATATTAAGCCTAGATATTTCCTGGATATATACAGCCTAGGCATAGATATGTCCTAGGCATATTAGACCCAGAATTGTCCTAGATATACTCTATATATACACAGTATACATGTATATATATATTTGTCCTAGATATGTCCTAGATATATTGGGCCTATACATGTGTATGTCCTAGATACATCTTAGATATATTACATAGATATGTTCTAGCTATAGTAGATCTTGATGTGTATATATTAGACCTAGATTATGTCCTAGCTACTGTATGTCCTAGATATATTAGACCTAGATATGTATATATTAGACCTGGATATTTCATAGCTATGACATATATGAGCCTATACATGTATATGTCTTAGATATCCTATCCTATCCGATAGATAGGCCTAGATATGTCCTAGCTATATTAGGCCTATATACTGTATGTATGTCCTATATTTAGATTTAGAACATAGTATAATCTGTTGAAAAATTACAGTACAAGTTATGTAGCAAGTAAAATGAGTACACAAACACGTAAAAAGTAAAAACACATATAAAAACAGAATTATAGGAAAATAGTAAAGAAGGTTTAAAATCATATTCCCAAAGTGTCTTGTCTTGTCTTATAACATTTTCCAGCTTTAAATTGTACTGCAGCTTATTCCAGGTCACTGGAGCATGGAATCCAGAGGCAGTCTTTCCAAGTTCGGAATGAACATTTGGTACAAGGAGTGATAAATAATTATGTGACCGAGTTTGGTGGCTACCAACGAGAAGAGAAGAGATATAAGATGGGAGTTTACCAGTAAGGCCTTTGTAAATAAATGAGTAAAAGTGTTTATTACGTCTCTCTGATAGAGAAGACCAGCCAACCTCCTCATACAGGGTGCAATGATGGGTACTATAAGCATAACCAGTAATAAAACAGAGGGCAGAATGATATACAGAGTCCAGCAGTTTGAGGGTAGAAGAGCCTGCATGCCTATAGATCACATAACCATAGTCTAACACATGTAATATAATATATCACATATATACTGTATATCCTAGATATATTATACCTAGATATGTTCTAGATATACAAGACCTAGATATGTCCTAGATATATGAGGACTATACATATGTCCTATATATATCCTAGATACATAGCCCTAGATTTGCCCTAGATATATTAGGCCTATACATGCATATGTCCTAGATATATGAGACCTAGATATGTCCTTGATGTGTTAGTCCTATATGTCCCGAGGTCCACATGTCCGCGAGCACTGGGGGGGGTTGGTGGTTTTCTCATTAGGACGGATGCTTGGCAGCCCCCCTCCTCGCCTCCTCTCCGTCAGGGCGACGGGAGACCTAAATTGCCTCCAACCCTTTTTAAGTCGAAGCAGGTTTCATCACTAATTGATGTGACTCGATCAGGAACACAATGCAGTGTTTTTTATCAGCACTTTCTGCCTTGCCGGTGCTTCATCGGGGGTACTTTCTTTCTTGTCTCTCTCACTGGATGTGATCCGATTAAGATCACGTCCGTGTGTGCATCGGGGGACTTGGACAGAGGTGTTTTGGTGTCGGCTTGATGTTATTAATATTCACATCTGGTGTGTGTGGGAGGTGAACGACACGATCCGGTGTTCGATACGCAATCCGGCTCAAAGCTGTCACGATTCAAAGAAATGCTGCTGCTTTTCAACCGATATTCAACCGATGAGTTATATGGTGCACATAAAACAAGTGCAATAGTAAGAAGATTAGAAATAAGCTAAGTAAGTATAATAGACATTGAAAAATGAAGAGCAAAGAAAGCGAATAAGAAATCAATAAAGAAGGAGGGGAAGATTGCATTTATATAGCGCTTTTATCCAAAGCGTATTGCCTCACATTAACCCGTTCATACACCGACGGCAACCGTGTCAACCATGCAAGGTAACAACCAACACGTCAGGAGCAGTACACCTCTTGCTCAGGGACGCCTCGACACTTAGCTAGGCGGAGTGCGGGGATCGAAACAGCAACGTTCCTGTTGCCAGACAACCGCTCTTAGATCTTGAGCTACTGCCGCCCTGCTACTGCCGGAAGAAAGAGAAAGATAATACTGTGTAGGGCTAAGAAAACACCAGATAGGCTACGTGTAAGTGTCTTTACAGCAGATACATCCGCAGTGGTGGTCTATAGTGGTGACAGTGATCATGTCATTCTAGAATGCACAGAGACACAACACGTGAGTTTCTTGTGTAGCACTTCCCAGGTTCAACATAACAGCTAATACTGCTACTGCTACCATTACTGTAACAACTCATGCTACTACTACTGCTAATACTAATACTACTACTATTAGCCTACTACTGCTGCTACTATAAGTACTGCTCCCACTATCACAAATATGACCGTGACTACTACTAATACTACTACTAATAGGACCTAACTAGGACCTTCTACTGCTATTACTTCTTAGCACTTTTACTTTCTAACATATTAAATGCATTCACTGAAGTATAAGTGCTGTCCAACGGCACTTGTAAATACTCCTCTGTTCGTCTCATGGAATCATTCCTTTATGAATCCTAAACACATAGAAATAAACATTCCGATACCCTCTCTCTCCCGGAGCAATCCAAACCATGTTTTGTATCCTACTATTGAAACCACACGTGTTTATCCGGAACAAGAATCAGGAGTATTGACAACTGAAATGCCGAAGCAATGGTTTCCTCGTCGTCTAGCCACCAGGACTTTTCATTATCCACTAACGAAGCTATTTGGGTTGTTAGCTAACGAGCACGGGTTACCGTGGAAATGAGGCTGGGCCTCGAAGTGCTTGGAGGAGAGGGCTCTCGCTCTCAGCAATGTAATCACTCACTAGCCGCTGAGAATGTCTCTC
>PIJE02000659.1:35000-40000 GCA_002895965.2 Coryphaenoides rupestris | reverse complement strand
AAGAAAAGCATAAGGGGGAAGCCCCAAGTTTTGGAACATAACAAAATGTCCCTGGCGGGAAGGGAATAAGAGAAAACCTATTCAAAGAAAACCATCAAACAGAAAAAGCACAAAAGGTGAGGGAAAAAAGCATGTTTCCCGCCAACCAAAGGGCAAAATATTTTCCTTGGTCAAAAAGAACGTGTAGACAAAAAGGATTTAACAATGCTCGTTTAAAGTTTCCCCCACCACCTCCCCCCACTTAAAGAAAACCAGTAAACAACCAAAAAGTCTTCAGTGGGGGAGGACCGAGTTCGCTAATACCAAAAGGGAAGGCGGGTGCAGGAGGGCAACTTGAGGCAAAACATCTCTGCCAGTAAGTTGGCGGAGTTCATAGTTCGTTCTGTGAACATACCGGTTGTGTTTAACATTCGTCTTGTTTGGCTCTTAACACGTGTTTCTCATTTAAGTTGACACCATTGAAAGATAAAAAAAAAACATACAAAATGAAGATAAAAATATCAAAGACCAAGCAAAATTGGCTCCGGGAATCCAACGTATAATAGAATTGTTCTTCAAAGAAAATGCTTTGAGACAAACATTGTTCTTTTTCTAACAGCAGGGGCACCGCGTTGGTGACCTCCTTCGCACCCGACACACCCAAATGAAGCGCAGCAGAACACTTCAAAGTATTCACCCTTTATTGAGTCTGCGGTTCTCTCCCCCCTCACACCCCCCAAATCTCTAATGTAAAACACGACAGAGACATCCAAGTCAAATGAAGAACAACAATTTATTAACATTGTATAACTAACAATAATATGAACCGGGTGATAAGTCAGCTTCCCTGCTACATACAAACCTCCATTATAAAGTAAGGCATCCCTTCGGCGGCAAAAAAAAGCGTGTCACCAAGTCTAGGTGTTGGCTTTACCCTACCAATATTGTCCACGCACACCGAAAGTGGAAGTTGCTCACCAAAAGGACTCAGGCAAAGTGTAACCCTGTCTTGGTACAGATTAGAGTGGCCTCAATTAGTCTAGATGCAATTTGGGAATGAGGGGAGCCTTAAGGCCCATTAACAGATAACTACGAGCAAGTTTACTTATAGTGCATACCAACAAAACCTATATTTAGTGGGCCAAGCAAGGAGCCATATAGAACACACAGGAAAACAAAATTTATATATTTGCGCTCGTGGGCCAGGGGGTAGAAACTAGGCCAATAGAGGTGACAGACTAGAAAAAGGCCGGTGGGTGGGAGGAGTGGGACAATATTTTCCGTCTAAGAGTCTTAACGACTAAGGTGGCTCTAAAACATGGCAAAAAGGAATTGTGCCGCCCATATAAACAAGAGATTACCAAGGCCCCAAAAAAAAAACTAACTGGGGAAAAAAAAACCCAGCCAATCCAACCCCAACCACAAGCCACAATACGTGTGTGTACAAACATAAATTTACAAAAATGAAAAATAATCTAAACACTAGTTATATTATATTTGATTAAAATCTCAGCCTAGGATGGACTGATTTAAAATATTTTGGAATCAAGGAGTAAAGCGGCGTATGGAGGATGGGACGATGGGGGCGTGAACAACTCTCCGCCAGGGACCAAAGAAGAGAATGTTGTTTTGCCCCAGGAGGAAGAAGGGACAACAACATACCAAAAGACATATGAACTTCTCATGATAACTCGCAACCACCTACTATCCCGGAAGGGGGTGCCTTTGAACTGAGTCTTTAATAAACATGGTTACATACACTCGGAGCGAACAACCGAGACTCCGCATAGGACGGGTCTAAGTCCGCTGTGTGCACAAAATAAATCGCCTTTTAAACCTACACGATCACCCACACACACCAAAAAAAACTTCGATTCACATCACAAACCTGTATCACAACCTTGGACATCAAATATAATTCACTCCGAGCATCTTCCCAACACCTCACACACCTGTCTTCCACCAGCGAGATAGAGAAGAAATGTAATGAGGAGACAAACCAAGCAGTAAGAGAAGAGACCCCATACCCTCACCCCCGGGAGAACACCGTGGTGTGAGTACAAACAGCAAAAGTGATACGCTACCTTATTATTGAAATAATACAGCAAACGCCAAATACCATATATTAATATTTAAAATCTTTTTAATAGTGGTATTTGTAATAAATCTCTCTCGTGGTATTAACTTTTCGGACGGAAATAGGGATAAGGAAAATTTAAAAAAAAACAACATATAAGATAAATATAACTTAAATTCGTCACCCTTGTTTGTTTTTTTTATTTTCGAACATGTTAGTTCTTGTTTGTATGCGGTACTAGCTTGCGACCAACACGAGCATGCGCACAGTGGTCCCAAACTATTTCTACTAGTGAACTCAAATCATACAGTTCCTTTTCTCTGAATCATCTTTGGGATCAACGTTAATAAGTTTGAGAACCATTGATTTGGCTCCGTCACAAAGACAAGTCCCCGCGTTGGTAAGAAACTCTGTAAACTACTTCTCAATATTACCAAGCAATATTACCTTTCCCCCCCCCCACCACCTTATCATGTGTGGGGGAGCGAAGATTTTTGTTTTGCTGCCCCCGTTGACCCGCCGTATGCTTTGTTGTGTGCCGTCCCCCAGAGACTTCCCCCGCATATTTTAGCCGGCTTTGTTAGTGGCTCTCCTCTTCACCAAGCAAAGTGGTCCCAGGGAGGAGAAGCCAAAGACAGTTTATTTACACGTGATCCAACGAATTCAAGCAGGGGGCCGACCCCTTTAATTTGAGATTGAAAGGGAACTCCACAAGTATATGATACACACGTCAAACACATCGCCCCCTCCCGCGCGCGCACAAGAGACACACACCCGGCCGACCTTGGGGCATGGAGGAAAGAAAGAGAGGTTTTAGGAAAGTGGTTGTTTGGGGTCCCTGTGTAGAGGAGAAGCACGCGGCAGAGAGACGGGGGGGAAGTTTTTATCAATTATAAAAAACCTATATTATTTTAAATTTACTTTACCCAATACAACCACCCCAACACATTATAATTTACTGCCCCCCACCCCGAGAGGAGGGGATTGATAATAAACCTTGCAAATTACACCCATATTTGGATGTCTAGAGCCGTGGTGAGGATGCTTTGTCGGCAGAGAAGCAATCAATGGTGGAGTCGCGAGAAGAAGACCAACAGGGAGATCACACATCCATGATGGCATCAAAACAACAAAAACCTGCAGCCAGAGAAGTAACTATATTTGGTTGTGTACGGGTTTGCGTTTTGTAAACCGTGGTCTTGGTATGGTCAATATAAGACCAAAAATTCCCCCCTGCTCCGTTTTCTGTCCCGAGCGTACGAAATATTTCTCTCGTTAGCGCAAAAGTCGGGCTCCGGCTTACTGGTTCTATGGGCGTATACGTTGGTTTAACTTGTCACCTTTACTTACGTCGCCAGTCTAGATATGCGTTTTAGTCTCACAGCCCTCACCCGTCTCCAGCCACGCCCGACGGTTTTGACAAAAGCCTTAATTTTTAAAACCCCCAAATTTGTCCAAACAACCTTTACTCCCAACCCCCAAAACCAAATTTTTCCAGGTAACCCCTAACCTCCACGACCCTTCTCCCCAAAAAACAAAAAAGCACCAAGAAGGGAAAGGACCATTCTGGAACCAAACTAACCTGGAGAGGGAGACTTAAAGGTGACGCCTGCTACCTGTGTTTTTCTAGGTGTGTTATTCAGTCTTCGCCCAGCAAAGGATATGGTGAGTTCGGAGTTACGTCGACCAGGAAGGGCAGAGGAAAAATGTGGTGATTAGCTGTCTCACCCAATTAGTTTGCCCGCAGGCTGAACGACCGCTGGTTGGATTCTAACTCTGAGTAAGGTGAACGAAAGAGAGAGGATAACGGGTCCTTCCTATGGCCGGAGGCTGAGAGCGCAAGTCGCTGGGGGGAAGGCTCTGACTGTTGTGTGTGCCTACGCACCAAACAGCAGTTCAGAGTATCCGGCCTTCTTGGAGTCCTTGGGTGGCATCCTGGAAAGGGTTCCATCTGGGGACTCCATAGTTCTACTGGGGGACTTCAACGCACACGTGGGCAATGATGGAGAAACCTGGAGGGGAGCAGGACTTTCGGTTGGCCTCAAGGAAGTTCTGGCAAACTGTCCGGCGACTCAGGAAGGGAAAGCAGGGCTTGGCTCAGGCTGTGCTCAGTCGGGGAGGAGAACTGCTGACCCAGACTGAGGATATTGTCGGGCGGTGGAAAGAACACTTTGAGGAACTCCTGAACCCGACCAGTACGTCCTCTGTGGAAGAGGCAGAGTCTGAAGACTCGGGGGAAGCCTCACCCATATCCTTGGTAGAGGTCACTGAAGTAGTCAAAAAGCTCTTCAGTGGCAAGGCGCCAGGTGTGGATGAGATTCGCCCTGAGATGCTGAAGGCTCTGGACATTGTCGGACTGTCGTGGCTGACACGCCTAGTCAATGTAGCGTGGAGGTCGGGGACAGTACCTGTGGAATGGCAGACCGGGGTGGTGGTCCCCATTTTCAAAAAGGGGACCGGAGGGTGTGCTCGTATCACACTGCTCAGCCTCCCCGGGAAAGTTTATTCCAGGGTGCTGGAAAGGAGGGTCCGGCCGATTGTCGAACCTCAGCTTCAGGAGGAACAATGCGGATTCCGTCCTGGCCGTGGAACAGTGGACCAGCTCTTTACCCTCGCAGGGGCGGGGCCAGTCTACATGCTCTTGACCTCTATATCCCGCAAGATGATCCGGATTACTGATATAGAGAACGAGCATTACCTTACATTCAGACTTCTCTACCACTCCAGCACTGCGCCAACTAGACGAGCAGCGTGTTGCAAAGAAATGCCCCTATGCAACCCAAACCAGAAGAAAGAAAAACCTGCTGAATAAAGCAAAGAAAAAATGGTCGGGATGAGAGTCAGCACCTCCAAGTCTGAGGCCATGGTTCTCTGCCGGAAAACGGTGGAGTGTTCCCTCCGGGTTGGGAGTGAGTTGCTGCCCCAAGCGAAGGAGTTCAAGTAT
>PIJE02000659.1:25000-32500 GCA_002895965.2 Coryphaenoides rupestris | reverse complement strand
GAACCATAGTTCTTTTGATTGTACTGCCGGCGACCGCAAACGTGACTACAGTTTGGTTTGAATGGCTGAGGAGAGGAGGCAAGGCTCCTGCTCACAGTGGTCACGGTGCGATTCAGACAATACGTACGTCGTTGTCGCATTGCTAACGCAAAACAGCGGTTGGAGTAAATGGAGTCGCTTCGAGGGTTGTGCGGTGTGTGCATTCCGCTAAGGTCAGGGGGAAGGGACGCAAGTGCCGCGGACGATTCCTTTCACCGTGTCAGCGTGTCGTATCCCGGGTCAGTATGGCGGGCTACTCTATGGGTTGCTTTGAGTCTGTGTTTAAGATTACAGAAGCATGGGACAAGGACAACTTTGGTTGACTTTGGTAGATCGACTGTGGTGGCGATGACGGTGATGATGACGATGATGATGCTGATTATTATTCATATTATCATTAGAAGTAGCATGCATCTTTAGGACAGCGTGCTGTTTAGGATAGATATAATTCAGCGGTTTGTCATACAGTAATATCTCATCACATGATATAATTTTAGCCTGCCCACCAGGGGCGTACATACAGATAATCTGAAAGGGGGCTTGAGCACACACCAGAGAAAGTGCCCTTTTTCTGGCGTGTAAAAAAAAAGATCAGGTTGTGAGGTTGTACCGGGTGATGCCCTCTCTACCCTCCCCTCCATGCTGGCTTCCTGATGCAGGGGCGAGCACAAGACTTTTTACAATGTCAAAACTATTCTGAACTCAGGTCAGAGTGGTTTCAACTCAGGATCTCTGAAACGTGGACGCCTGAAGGAATTTCGCAAACAAATATATGCAGCAGCATTTTCCGCAAAAACACTGGCTAGCTAATCGGTAAAATAGCTGTTAAATTCTACATATCGTAACAGTCAGAAAAATTATATTAAGCGTTAACACATATTGCATAATTACACATCAAATAATGTGTTCAAACGTTGCTTTTATAATAATTAAAGGTACTATATGTAAGAATCATGTGCACTCTGAGCTCCGTGGGTTGAGACAATAACAATCAGAAACTAATGTTAGTTCTAATCATAATTAAACCTTGTACACATTTTAAAAAGATCTGAAATATATATATATTTTAATTATCCAATCTTACATGTCACTTCGTTCCTTTTTTAAATATAAGAGAAATCATCCCAAAAGCTGTTCCACGCAACAGAGAGAGTCGGGGAAGCTCTCATTTTTTAACTTCAACCACAACCTGCTCACAAACTGGTGATTTAAAGCGATTTGTGCTGTAAAATCCTACATGTAGTCCCTGAACGGATTCATTATTCTTACATACAGGACCTTTAACGATGAAGGCCATCATATTTGATGGTGTTACTGACATTGAGTTGGATTAACGAGCTCTAACATTCTATTTGAATTTCCAACCTGTAATTCATTTTTAACTTGAATTGACACTATTATGGCGAGTATGGTCTATCTATACTTGAACTGGTTAACAGTTTGACAAGTGCCAACTAGCTATTGTTAGCATAGTCTGCAAGTGAGAATGTCAGTCAGAGGGTTAGGTGAGAGTTGGGCTGGTTAGCACTGCCCTGGTGTACCGTCAATCAACTGTCATGGAGGACTTGGTCATGCAGCACCCTTGTTTGAACCAACCTCAGTCGTGAGTTTTTGATATCCCTTTATTAACAGTGCCACAAGTCATTCCAGGCAATATTTATGTAATTATTTGCAAAAATTACCTTTTAATGAACTCGGGCCCCTGCCCCTTGAACATGCTCTGCACTTCCCCGCCTACAGCTGTCAGGACCCCTCTCAGCAACCCTTGTGTGTGTGTGTGTGTGTTTGTAGAACTTAATACAAACACGCATCGCCAACCTGTTACGGCTTCAAAGGTTAAAGGAAACACGGGGACTCGGTGACAGCAACACCCAAGCGGAGAGTGTTAATGATGTTAACGTGTCCCGCTGACAAGGCCATCCGCGCTCAATCACCCATCCACGGGCGCTTCTGTCTCCGCTAACCCATACCAACCACAAGTCACTCGGGGCACCAGTTATAATCTCAGCTTCGTGGTGGTCTCTCAAATAACTGACGTCAGGGGTGGAGATAAATACATCAATAAATAATAGCCTGGTACCCTTTCCATGAGAAAGAGACAAACAGAGAGACAGAGAGAGACAGAGGAGACAGAGAGACAGAGAGACAGAGAGACAGAGAAACAGGGAGAGACAGAGAGAGACAGAGACAGAGAGAGACAGAGAGAGAGAGAGACAGACAGAGAGAGAGACAGACAGACAGACAGACAGAGAGCGACAGAGAGACAGAGAGAGACAGAGAGAGACAGAGAGAGAGAGAGAGAGAGACAGAGTGACAGAGAGAGAGAGACAGACTTCATTGCTCATTATGTGGTCTCACGTACACATGCACATGCACACACACGCACACACATGCACACACACACATGCACGCACACACATGCACACGCACACATGCACACACACACATGCACACGCACGCACACACATGCACACGCACGCACACACATCCACACGCACGCACACACATGCACGCAGGCACACAGACACACAGACAGACAGACACGCATGCACACACACACACAGACACACACACTGGCAGGCCACGACGCAACAATTGTATTGAGTAGATTGCAACAACCAGAAACTGTCGAGATGTCTGGAATATAATATTGCAACCAGGTTTCAATGGCCTGAAATATGCCAAACGGGGACCCATCGCTCAAGGTGAGAGTGCAATTCGCCTTTTTCGTGTCATATGAAATAGTCAATGCAATTAATGTAACAATGAATCAAGTCAAATCAACTATCATGAAGGATTCAATTGAATTATGAAAAGGTATGATGGTGCGCAAAAAAAGTACGAAGCAAAAGCCACCCACTTGTGGCTTTTGCGGACTAAATAGACCAACTACTTCAACTACTACTTCCATTCATTGTAAAATATTACTGTTGGCGTTTGTGGCTCCCGCTCCCTCAACGGCCATAGTTTACACCACGGTGCTCAATATCCTACTGCACACCCTGGTGGCTTGGGGGTGAAGTGCAGCCATACTGTCATTCATAACAGAATACGGCGCGTAGATTTTTTGGGAAAACATTAACATCACATTATTTGTGATTAATACTATTGTTGTTGGTAATATATTAACGATTTAACTGCTTTCATGGGAGCTCCGAACCCTTCTCAACGTGACCCAAACGGGTGTTCACCAACAGGGACGACAGGGGGCGGTTACAACACAGGGTTTTTACTCGTGAAATGAACAATCGTTTGTCACCATATATAGGCCGCCGCCAATCAATGGCCGCCCAGCCAAGGCCAGACTGGTACTCACTGCTGCAGAACTCACCAGGCCAGGGGATAAGATGAGGGAACCAGCAGCCTGGTGTTCAACAAGGAGGACGGGGGGGTTGCGAACACAACAGGGAGGTCCGGGCGAGGGCCAATCCAGAGCGTGTTCTCCTGAAATGAACACGCGGTTGTAATAATGTTGCAGCATGCGAGGCCATGATTGCAACAACATTAGAGGGAAAGTGTACCCAGGGCATCAGGTCCTCTGGGTGCAGGGAGTTATATTGTAATGGGGCTATTTTAAACTCCTCCCCCTCCAGAAAACACACACACGCACACACACACACACACACGCACACACACACACGCATGTACAACATCCTCGGCTTGTACATTTGAAAAACCTCTCGAAGCATCATCCAGCAGACCGTAATGGCTTCGGATTGAGTTTGCCGAACGCGAGACATCGGACACAAAAAATACACTGACTTGAAATGTTCTTGTGTCCGTCATTGTTTCGTATATATAAGTACCAGGCAAGGTAAAGCATGTTGGCATTCTACCTCCACACACACCACACACACACACACACACACACACACACACACACACACACACACACACACATGCCCGCCCACTTGAGCCTAATGCACATCCATTTGTCTGCTTACTTGAGGTGAACGGGGGCAGCGGGAACTCAGAGTGCTCTGCGGCACCGAGGGACTGCAGCGGGGCGGACGTCTCCTAGGACCAGCGCACGCTTCCCTGTCAGGGACACGAGGCAGGCCCACTGATGTCTCATTCAGTTTCCGCGTCTCGCCAGCCCGCCCGAGTTCTTTTCCGTTCCTGAACGTCGAGGCTGTGTGTGAGGAGGCTTTTGTGTGTGACGGTCAAGCTGTTTTTTTAACAGAGCAATGAAGGAGCGAACAAGGTCTGCAAGACCTGTTACAGGACCACGCCGCCCATGTTCACGATCACTTTGCCAAAGCGCCCAGCTGGTGAGAACCCAGCTGAACTCAACAACTCCAGGAGTTGTTGAGTTGCAGGTTCTGAGTTTGTTGTTTATTGCACGCATTTGGGATTCATAAAGTTCAGCTTATAAAAGTAATATCATTAATGAACTGTGTTTGTTTAGCTTTTCAAACCACAGTTACAAATTGCTTTACAGAACAAGATAAAATAGTAGGTTAAAACAATAAAAATATTATTATTAAAAGAGAACTCATCAGAAGACCTGATCAAATGTTTAATAAATAATAAAACATAATACTGTACAAATCTGATATACCGAAAACGTGTACAACCTGATACAAATATTATTAATATTACTAATAACAGGTGAAAAAAAGTGATGATGATGAAATTGAAAAAAGTGAGAGGAATAGAAACTTGACAAACAACAGATATAAGAATGAATGTGATAAACTATTACTATTAGTAGACGATTTAGTAGACTTACAGTGAATTCAGATGCATGTTATTATGGAGCAGGTAGAAGTTAGGCATTAGGCTCCAGGATGACTACAGGTAAGCTCTGTGCGTCGGGGATCGAACCCTCGTACCATTCATCTGGGAGTTGAACACCTTAACCACTACCACACTACCCTGCTCATCCAGGGTAACAATCAACACTGAATACCCATAGTGAGGCTTGTGATGGTAAATGTCTATGCTTTTATTCACACATTCAGAATATATTTGCCTTGTCTATAAAACAAACTTTTCCTCATAATTTTCTGAAAGTGAGATTCAGTAGAAACATCACAACCTTGATACCTAGGCTATAATTAAGCGACAGGTCACAAAATGACATAATATGTGCGCGTAGCAAAAACAAATCACATTTACATTCAAATGTAAAAGAAAGCTGAAAACAGTTGGCCGGTATGAGGAGGCATATCAACACTGTCACAACATGCTGAAACACATAGATGACACGTTTGCAAATCCTAACCAAATCCCCAAGGATCAGGAACAACAAAATCGTGTCAACTATTGACATCAGTTACGACGCGAATATGCAACTTTTTTGCAATAGGAATCACGCCAGTGAAAAAGATTGGATTCACCTTCATAGAGCCTATAGTGAAGACAAGCTTATGCTCATTCCTTTCACCAAAAAATCCAATGTATTTAGAGGATTCTATTATAACGGAGTTTCACTTTTTAATCCAAGTTTAAAATAGTGGAGCGAATCGCAGTTTGCAGGTGAGGGGGATTACTGCGATAAGTGGGCGCGTCTCTGTGTCTTTGGAGCATTCTTTAATACATCCGTGTTCTGGAGATGTCCGTTTTTGTGGTTGTTCTATATCGAAAAGTATTAGGCTAGGCCAGGGATTCCCAAAGTGTGGCGGGCGCGCTGCCTCTAGTGGGTGCGCGAGAGGAAAAATGTAATGGTGGTCTAATGGTGTAATAATTTCACAAATTTTTTTTAAGTGGGATTTTTCACAAAATAAAAACATGAATTATAAAAATTCCCTTTGTAAGATTTAAATTAAAATTAAAAACGTACATTTAGAATTACCAATGCACAAGCTTATGCTCATTCCTTTCACCAAAAAATCCAATGTATTTAGAGGATTCTATTATAACGGAGTTTCACTTTTTAATCCAAGTTTAAAATAGTGGAGCGAATCGCAGTTTGCAGGTGAGGGGGATTACTGCGATAAGTGGGCGCGTCTCTGTGTCTTTGGAGCATTCTTTAATACATCCGTGTTCTGGAGATGTCCGTTTTTGTGGTTGTTCTATATCGAAAAGTATTAGGCTAGGCCAGGGATTCCCAAAGTGTGGCGGGCGCGCTGCCTCTAGGGGTGCGCGAGAGGAAAAATGTAATGGTGGTCTAATGGTGTAATAATTTCACAAATTTTTTTTCAGTGGGATTTTTCACAAAATAAAAACATGAATTATAAAAATTCCCTTTGTAAGATTTAAATGTAAAATTAAAAACGTACAATTTAATAAATAAATGTACCTGAAATGCACTTAAGCTCCTGCCGCCAGATTGTCTTTTACGTACATGTTCAGATTAATGGTGTTCTAATTTCCGTAACCGCTATGTATGGTTAATTGTCAATTAAATTAAATGTGATGCAATCTGCCTCTGAGCCTGTGCTGTGTCCTCGCCATCCTTATTGCTCTTTAAAAGTCACGCCTTGTGGAACTGAAATTTATTTAAACTTTGTTCCAGTGTTTCAGTTTCATTTGAATGTGAGCTCTTGATTATTTAGTTACGTGTGTTCTGATCATGTGTTCATGATTAAAGATGATTATTTAGTTACGTGTGTTCTGATCATGTGTTCATGATTAAAGATGATTATTTAGTTACGTGTGTTCTGATCATGTGTTCATGATTAAAGATGATTATTTAGTTACGTGTGTTCTGATCATGTGTTCATGATTAAAGATGATTATTTAGTTACGTGTGTTCTGATCATGTGTTCATGATTAAAGATGATTATTTAGTTACGTGTGTTCTGATCATGTGTTCATGATTAAAGATGATTATTTAGTTACGTGTGTTCTGATCATGTGTTCATGATTAAAGATGATTATTTAGTTACGTGTGTTCTGATCATGTGTTCATGATTAAAGATGATTATTTAGTTACGTGTGTTCTGATCATGTGTTCATGATTAAAGATGATTATTTTTTAAGGATTGGGGGTGCGTGAATCCGGTCGGGATGTAGAAGGGGTTGCGTGGCCTAAAAAGTTTGGGAACCGCTGGGCTAGGCTATTAGTCTTTTGGAGAAAGTTGGTAACCAAAACGAAACTGTTGCACACAACTGCATACTGTCATGTCATGTCAATATCAGAAGCAACCTACTGTATATGCATATACTGCAGTAGAAGCAACCATTGGCTTCCACATGAACCATTGTGTTCATTTCAGGAGAACACACTATGGCCGGCCCTCCCTGTTGTGTTCACAGCGTTCCCCCGTCCTCCCTCTTGAACACCAGGCTGCTGCTCCTTCATCTTAGTCCCTCGCCGACCGCTATGAAGATTAATGATCAATACATATAAAAGCCATTTCCTATAACATGTACAGTGACCATGGTGACCTGATTGTGATTGGTTAGCCGTCAAACATTGGCCTTGGTGCGATAAAATAAAATGTTGAAACGGGAATCACATCGTATGTGTACAGTCCCATCCGCCGTCATTCATTTTTATTATTTCATTAACGT
>PIJE02000659.1:17500-20000 GCA_002895965.2 Coryphaenoides rupestris | reverse complement strand
ACGCGTACATTAACTAAAGGCGATTCATCTCATGTAGGAATGCAAAATGGAGACAATGCAGAGACCCTGCTTTAAATTTCATAGTTTTTATTGCGACATGCCTAATATCACATTAACATGAGTGATCTGTTGGAAAAACAAGACTCATCATTTTGCTTTCTGGCGGGCATAAT
This sequence comes from Coryphaenoides rupestris, assembly GCA_002895965.2. Taxonomy (NCBI): domain Eukaryota; kingdom Metazoa; phylum Chordata; class Actinopteri; order Gadiformes; family Macrouridae; genus Coryphaenoides; species Coryphaenoides rupestris. The sequence goes on along the minus strand of PIJE02000659.1, from coordinate 19,827 downwards.
CCATGTCAGCGGGGCCTCGTTTGGCGCAATACGGAGCATAATTACCACATCACAGGTTTACGGTTCAGCCTGGCGCTGAAAGCAATAATCGTAGCAATAAACTTTTTTTTTTTCCCGTCTCTTGTCACAATCACGTGCACTCTCCCATTTGTCTTGTCACTGGCATGTGTAAAATACATATGTATATCTACAGGTATATAAATAAATAAAGGGGAGTGGGGACAGAGCCGCAGAGAGCGGGTAAAACCGTCAACGTGACATCATATGATCCGTCTTCATGGTAGAGATTTGAGACACCGCTCTCCGGCTCTGCTCTGAGCCAATCGACGATCATATAATCTGAGGGAGCGTTCACGACCCAGTGAGCCACCGAAAGCCTCACAGACACAGTTATTAGGTGCATTCTCTCTCTCTCTCTCTCTCTCTCTCTCTCTCTCTCTCTCTCTCTCTCCACAGCTAGATTGAAAATACTAGTGTGGTAAATTTGACGAATGGGCAAAGTGGGAGTCACTCTTTCTTGTTGCCATGGCGAGAATATCCCAGTGACAGTGAAAGAGCATGTTTGTTATCCAATATGAAAACGCACCAAGTTAAAAACCCAGACCAACTATTTTGTACAGTGAGAAAGATATTATGCAATACACCTGACAGAAATGGTGAAGACACAATTATCACATTTTGAGGTCATTCTGTTGTGCCCACTGTCAACAGTGGATTCTCAAACCCTAACATCTTCCGTTTTTGTATTTTTCATCAGCAGAAAAAAATATGTTTCTTTCATTTGTATTTAGTCCAAAAAAATCCCACTCACAGCCCTTAATAAGAATGTGTTTTAGCCACGGGTCAAGCAGTTACAAACAGTAATACTGGTTGAAGTAAATACATTGGCACAAACTAACTGAAGTATAATCTTGAATTTCAAATATTATTATTAACGCTCCATTTTATTTTTCATACAAGAACAAAGAAGGTAAGATACGATATTTTATTGATCCCAGAATACTGGAATTGAAAAAGAAATGAAACTCCGTACAGCGTGATGAACACAAATGTTTTTTGCACTTAACACTTAATTAGAATCTGAAAGTGTAACTTTTAAAATACTAGTTACGAAACTAGCGCTTCAATTTGCTCCCAGCACTCATATGAGGCATATCAAGTCTGCACATTGATACTCCAACACGTTTCCAAGTGGCCAGTGATTTGTATATTTCCACCTATCAATTCTGGTTTTATAACTCAGATAGTGGCCGGCCCACCTGGGGACCTCTTGCAAAACATGTTTGTTCCACTCCAAATGCTGTCAGGGGAGATCTCAGCGGCACAATGAAATAAGTGGCCCTCTCGCTCCCGTGAACAACCACCATTTAAATGTCCATGCACATTCCTGTTCTAACGGCTCCCAGAAAGGTGCTCAGTGCTTTGGAGCGGCAGATTGGAGTGCTACTGGTCCTACTGCTCCGAACAGAGGCTGAGTTTATGTCTAGTGGCAGGAAAAGGGGATCCTCTCCCAGCTGAAAGGATTCTTTCAGCTGAAAGGCTTCTCTCAGTTGAAAGGGTTCTTTCAGCTGAAAGGCTTCTCTCAGTTGAAAGGGTTCTTTCAGCTGAAAGGCTTCTCTCAGTTGAAAGGGTTCTCTAAGCTGAAAGGGTTCTCTCAGCTGAAAGGGTTCTTTCACCTGAAAGGCTTCTCTCAGCTGAAAGAGCGGTTTCCTCAGCTGAAAGGCTTCTCTTAGCTGAAATAAGGTTTCCTCAGCTGAAAGGGTTCTCTCAGCTGATCTAATATCCACAATCTAACCTGAAGGCATCCTCGAGCAAGAAGAGCAGAACCCGCTGCACGTCTCAAGTCTTTGGATGAATTTACGTTCTGCAAAATGACAAAAATGACAAAGCTACAAAAAGTACCAGCCTATTTGAACCAATCCTAGACAATGTGTTTAACAGTGTAGTCAGTGGTTCAAACCCCCCAATGCCCGCAGTCTAACCCATAGGCATCCTTGAGCACCGTACTCATTAATGATATCTATCTAAAAAACCCAGTGCAAAGTCACTTTGCAGAAAAGCAGTTACACGCTGACAGTCAAAGCATGACTAAAAATAAAAGGACGACCAAAAAGAACCCAGCTCCTCCCTCTCACCACAAATAAAACAACAACAACAACAACAACAGCATTAGGAAAGCAACGGGGGAACATCCTGATACTGCTGGTAGCGCTGTAACTGTACGCGTCCAGCAGACTGTAGTCCACTGGAAAGACGAGAGATGCCTGCGCACACGGTGTTTCCATCCGAGCCGATGGGTCCTGGCTCCGCGCTACGCTTACCCCTTT
>PIJE02000659.1:0-12500 GCA_002895965.2 Coryphaenoides rupestris | reverse complement strand
TTGCTGTGCAAGTGGTCCTTCTGTTGATCACTGAGATTGATTTCTTTGTGCTGGGCTTGTGTGTGTGTGTTTGTGCGTGTGTGTAGGTGTGTGTCCGTCCGTGTGCATGCGTGAGTGTGTGTGCTTGTCTGTAAATAACTCGGGGATGAGAGGAGCACACCACGGTGGGTGGACACCAGGTGACTCGAGGCGGGTGTCACTCATGTCACGGCGAGTGGGCGGCCGAGTGTGTGAAGTGAACGAACGGCCGTCAGGACCTCTGTCTCCAGGAGAGAAGAGTGACAGAGAGAGAGAGAGAGAGAGAGAGAGAGAGAGAGAGAGAGAGAGAGAGAGAGAGAGAGAGAGAGAGAGACGTCTTGTCTCTTACTTTCTATGTTGATAAAGGAACAGGGTCGCCTGGTCTCCGGGCTAAGGGCGCGAAACTCTTAGCAGGAAAAGATGATGGGTTCGGTGGCCTGAAGTCCTGGCTGTCACCACTCTCGGCCACCCTGGAGCGAGAGGCCCGGCAGATCAACTGCAGACCTGAGGGATCGGCCCCCGGCGTCCAAAGGCTTTATTGGGTTTGATTCCCGATGTGCACAACCTCACTCTGTAGGCATTCTCCAGCAAGACGGCCCCTTGAAGAACCCCTAACCTCCTTTTTGGTACGGAGTTTGTTGGCTTCCCTTGGGGTCTACATTAGCGAACCTATCCTTTAATGACATGGATCTGAATTCACTGTAAGTCGCTTTGGTTGAAAGTGTCTACCAAATGTAAATAAATAGTAAATAAATAGTAGTGTAGCCATAGTAGTGCTACAGCACACCTATGTCTTGATTGATGATGACTATTTAAGTGAATGTTCACACTGTGTGCTTCCTGTACTTTAACACAGGAGCGTGATTTGTTTAGGTTTGACAGCTGTTTGACACCCCATTTCTGTGTGTGTGTGTGTGTGTGTGTGTGTGTGTGTGTGTGTGTGTGTGTGTGTGTGTGAGTGGGGTGGTTGGGGTGTGTGTGTGTGTGTGTGTGGGTGGGGGGGTTGTGGGAGGTGGGAGGTGGGGTGCAGGGAGGGGCGCATACAAATGACATGGTGGTGAGACAGTATTGGTATTTGGTCGTTGCCAAGTGTCATTGGAAGGGGGATACATTGATTTGGCTGTCATTTTGAAATAATAATGACGCTGGCATCTTGCAGAGATCTGCGTACACAGTCAAGGCCACTTAGTCTCTCTCAGAACACATCGATGGATACCAGGGCCAATGCTTTTGGCAAAAAACTCAAACACGTGCCTATGGGAGCCGTTCACAGTGGGAAAAACATGTGAAAACACCAGCTTTGTTCCACTTCTCCACGTTTTGAGTGCAACGTTTAAGTGTCTCTAGTGAGATCACGGTGATGGGAACAGAGAGAGATGTGTGGAAATGATATTAAATAGCACACACTGGTATGTATTGTGTGCTATGCTGCTAAACATGCACACTCACACTCACACACACACACACACGTACACAATTATCACACATACACACCGAATCACACACGTTCACAACACTTAAAGCCATGCATTACCAAGTCATACGCATCCCATACTAATCTCCCTCCCTGTGACGACCGGCCCGTCCGAGATGATGATTCACGTTGATTGGCGTGTCTATGGTGTGTCTCGGTTTGTCCACGTCTTTATTTATTTAACAGCACTCAGCGTGCAGCAGGCATTGGCACGGAACCGCCACTGATGTCAGATGATAGGAAATGTCTTCTCTGCCAGCGCCAGGGCTCACTAGATCTCCAATATTTGATGTGGGTAGTATATGCAAATTATCAATGTCTCTCCATTCCTCCATGTTGCCTGCACCCAAATCTTCCCACTATTTTTGTCCTCCTCCGTCGTTTGACTTGAGCTAGGGTAACATTTTGCATCCAAGTTGTGCCACAGAGACACAGAGAGCCTCGGCAACAACTGCAGCCATTTTTCACACTATATCCCTAATGCGGATGGATGGAGATAAGGTTGAAAAGCTGCAAAGTTCCCCTTTAAGGAGCAGGTAGGGGGGTTAGGCGTCTCACACAGGGATGCCATACCAGGCACGCTGTGCACACTGGGGTTTGATCCAAACAATGCGTCCTTGTGAGATTCTTCACATTTGATCCTAAAACAGTTGTGGCCTCAAGGCAGATGTATATAGGGAGATAGGTTGAGAGACTGTCATGAATTGTAGTGTTGCCGCAGCAAGCAAATCCTTTCCCTTACTTCCTATGAGCTGTGTACAACAGTCAACAGTCCCCGGAGGGAGAAAAATAAGAATATGAATAACAACAGCAACAACAACAACAACAACAACAACAACAACAAAAACAACAACAAAAACAAAGGAGAATAAATAATGAGCTTTTTGACGAGAACTATATCTGAAACATGGAACGGAAACGGATATCCCTCTATTGGAAGACCCTCCATGTCGCCTCTCGCCACTAAACCCATGTAACCGAAATGGATATCACTCCCTGCAAAGTCCTGCCCTATTTATAAACAATAATGCCCAATTCATAATTTCCACATCTGCATGACCACAAGTGTCCAGAAGAGACGACATGGCATAAATCTTGTCATCCGCCCATGACCACGCATGACCAGTATTTGAGATTCCAGGGACCAGACTGTAAGTGTAGCATGCATGCCAACAGCACATGCTCCAGGTAACTGACGCAGGTGCAAGTTGCATGTTATAACTCGAGATCCAGCTTGAACGCTCTGCTCAACAACCTCGGCCGAATGACTGGTACCACCGTCACTAAGAACAGGCAGACATCGCTCTGCCAAGTCCCAACTCTTCTCTGTTCTGACACCACAGTGGTGGAATGAGCTCCCGGCTGACGTCAGGACGGCAGAGTCGCTCACCAGCTTCCACAAGAGACTAAAGACGCAGCTGTTCAGAGATCACCTGGACTCTGCATAGCTTCCCCCCTTAAATGTACTTATTGTAAGTCGCTTTGGATAAAATCGTCTGCCAAAGGGAGTGTGTAGCAAAATCGCAGGCACAAATGTAAATGACCTCTCCCAAGTACACAGATTCAGAGCCACAAAGAAGGTCCATGCAATTATTGCCGACTCGCGTCACCCCTTGTTCAGTGAGTTTAGGATGCTTTCATCCGGTCGTAGATTTAATCTGCCAAGATGTAGGACCAAGAGGTAGAAGAAGTTACTGGTCCCTGCTGCTATTGGCCTTTTAAATCATACATGTAATGCAATGTTTTGTTTTGCGTGAATTGTTTGTGTGATATTTGTTTGTGTGATGTTTAATATCACTCAGGGATATTAAAGATTACCTTGACCTTGAAATCCCCTAAATGTGAATGTAAATGTAAAACTATGGAATTTACTTGTACCTTTTTTGTTGTTGTAATCGTAAGGTCACAATTCATTCCAAATGCGCACGTTTAAGTCTTCTTCTAATTCATTTTTAATGCGGTTGGCAAACAACCTTATGGTGCGTTAGCGCCACTGACTGGAATGGAGTGTGATCGGGAACATAGACTGTAAAAGATCGGGAAGCACGTATGCAAAACTGACACGGAGGGACCTGCAATATGAATATGAATGGAAGCCCTGTGCGTGTCCGCAGCCCACAAGCACCGCGCGTGGTAAGTATGCAGGAGCCTTAGTGCTCATTTAGATCTCCCCGTTCCAGGCGCTCTGTTGTGAGGAGAGAATGCCTGGGAACGAGGTTAATAGAGGAGTGCAGTGGTTTGTTTACTTCCTTTGCCTTGCCTGATGGGATTTTGCCGACCAAGGATATAGTTTATGGACTAAATTGGATTCAGGGCTTTTGTAACATTGTCCATTTCTCAGTAAAACAGGACAATAGGCGGGCAGGACTAAATGAACAATGGATTTTATTGATTGTTGCATCACAATTTTGTCTACACACACAAGCACACACATGCACACACAAGCACACACGCATGCACACACAAGCACACACGCATGCACACGCACATGCACACACACGCCTTTCCTTCCTTCTTGATTTTGGGGGTCCAGCAGACAATAAGCTCCCCAGCTGTGCCGCTGTTCCCTGACTTCCTGCAGCCCAGCAGGAAGTAGGCAGAAAGAGGCATTGTTCCAGAAGCGGTGGGGTGTCTGGAGCCCCGGCCTCAAACCTCCACCCTCCATTTTGGCTCAAACGGACTGACGCTTCACTTCTGGAGTTTGGCGGCAGTTTGTCGTCCTCCCACTGTGGTGGTGTTTTTTCTTTGTTCTCTTCCTCCCCAGCTGAATGTCACACACCAAACTATTTGGCTAGGAGGCTGGACAAGTGTTTCTTGTGTCGAGTGTCCTTGTTGCCCTCCTCGGAGAAGAATAACACACTTTTATCGCATGAATTACGCTGTCGTTGCTGCTGCTGCTGCTGCTGCTGCTGCTGCTGCGGTGGGACTGTGATGTCAGGGCGCACCCTGGAAAGAGACCTGATGATGCAACTGAATCTCTCTCTCTCCCAACTGTCTCTGTCCCTGTCTCTCTATGTCTCTCTATCTCTCTCTCTTCATCATATTCATGTTAACATGCCTTTTCTTCCTGTCCTTATATACCACGGTGAAATTCACAAATTGAGATAGAACCAGGCCAAATAACCAACCAATCAGGCTCTATCTTAACCCCCACCATCCCACACACTCATACTTGTTATATTATAGCATTTCATGCATATAATGAATAAATCCTGTCTGCAGTGCCCGTCCGCATACATACTCCCATAATTGGACTCCCTACCACCCTGTAGGACCATGGAGCACAAGACACAGAGATACACCCACAGCAAATTCTGCTTTCATGTTGTCCTTTATATCCCCTGAAATCCTGTAAGTAGCAGATAGTGTCCCTGCAAAAAAAACCCCCGAAATAAATACATAGGCCATTCTAGAAGAAGATGTGCTCTGTAATGGGACAACGGGTTGAATTATTTGGGGGTAATGTTGACAAAACATTAGCTAACACTCAAGCCAACATCATCTGCTGGCTGGAAGCTATCAACACCTGCTCACTCCCATCTGCTGCTGGAGCCAGTCAAATGTAAGGGTCTGCCGCTGCTAGCGCTTAAGGGTATCACACCATAAGAGGCTGGCGTTCACACATGGGAGGGTTAATATGTTTTAGGTGCATGTGTTTGCTGTGTGTGTGTGTGTGTGTGTGTGTGAGAGCGGAGGGGTTTGTGTATGTGTGTGTGCGTGTTGGGGTCGGTGTAGCTTGTGCACGAATGGTTGCTCTTCATTGAGCTGAAGGCTCAAGTGGGCAGTTTGGCAAAAACGATGAAACACATACCTCGTCACATACCTTGTATTTTTTGCCACTGCTTACAGTGGCAGATGAAGGCAATGCGAACATTGTGAGTGATTAGTCTCGGAAGACAAAGGTGGGCGTGAAATATATTTTGATTGATTTCAGAAATGTATTTCTGATCTCTCCTGTCCCCATGGCCTGAAGTAATGAAATGTTCAAGTGACCAAACCCAAACCGCATGAGCTGAGCTTTATATGCAAAGAACTTCTGGTCTGGGCCAGCCGAAAAATAATCGACTTATTTTGAAGTATGCATGCAGACTGCTTATATTACAGAGAGGGACTGTTTCTTACTGTTACCTACTGCTCCACAGGAGACTGGGGGAGACACATACAATATTCAGCATGTCATGACACATCCAAATGAATGACTCTAATTACTTTCGACGCTCTCAACACAGTACAGCAATTAGCATACATCACTTCACTTTAGCATAGCTAGATGGACAGGCAGCTTGGCACTGCTATACTCCCATGCTACACTACAATGCTGTCTATTAAAAACAGGAAAATATATTTTCTCAGTGCACAATGCTTTGCGAAGAAGAAGTCACGTTTATTTTTTTGTGCTAGGAATTCAAAGATGAGTAAAGAGTCGATCTCGGGAAGCCAGACCTGTATTTTCAAAAGCGCGCTCTGGGTCTGGGTAAGACGTTTCAGAGATGGTTTGGATAACAACAGCTCAGAAATGCTAAAAAGGATATTGAACCCACTCATCCACCCCCCCCCCCCCACCTCCTCAACCCCCGCCTTTAAAAAAAGAAACATCTGGTTAATGCCTTGTAGATCAGTAGTCAGCATGATGACATCGTGCTGTGTCACCAACTTTCCCCGATCCAACTTCTGTTCTAGAACTTTTCTCTTCTGCCGGTTTTGCACACTATATTCTGGATGACTGGCTGTGTGGACTGAATGGAGTCACATTTACATCCAATCCAATCCATCCATCTGTCCCTCTTTGTATCTCTCTATCTATCCAGCTCTCCATCAATCCCTCCTTTCTCTGGAGAACATATCTTCTTAACAAGCACCCCACCAAGAACAGTACAACCCCGGGGCGACCAGAAATCCTGCTCCAGGTCCACTGATCAGAGGAGAAGCAGAGCAGGAGTCCGGAGTGCTCCGTCTGGAAGCAGTTCAAAGCCTTGTATGGAGACGCGGTGCAGACGGGTCAGGGGGGGTATGAGGGGGCGCGAAGCCACCTCCCCCCCCTCCTCCTCCTCCTCCTCCTCCTCCTCCTCCTCCTTCTCCTTCTCCTTCTCCTCCTCCTCCTCCCTCCTCTCCGCCACTCCAGCCAGTTTGACAGGCGGTGACCTGGCAGCACGCAACCAGCAGAGATCAAAGATGGCAGATTAGCTCCACCTCCACCCGAACACCACCACACCCCACACCCTTCCCTCTTATCAGTCCCAGGGAAGTGGACCATGGGAGAGAAGTACCACATCAGTGCTATCCCCCTCTTCCTCTCATCCTCTCTCTTCCTCTCTCTCTCTCTCTTGGCGCTATATTTGGCGTCGCTTGGCAGCTGCTGATGGACTTCGACAGGTCTAAGCCCAGACTGATGAGTGGAGATTATTTCGTGATTAGATTTCTCAGAGTTGTAACGCGCCATGCCTCTTCCTGAGCTTACTGTCTTAGAAAGATAATATTTGATGGATTGAGGAGCGTACGGCAATATATGCTTGTTGTTTTTTTATATTGGTTGTGTGTGTAGTTCTCGGGTTCACACTTGTGTGGTGGTTTGTGTGTTATTAAATATGGTTTGGTGTCTTTGTCCTCTTTGTTGGGTTACGGCTCAGTTTGCTTAAGGTTGCACAAGGCTTTAGTGTCGATTACTAAAGTCATCCGTGTTCCTCCTGCCTTTTAAATCATTTTGAGAATCTGTGACTGGAATATGTTTTTTATTATTTTCTTTTTTTTATTTACAGTATTCTTTATTTGACAGTATAATCAATCCCACGTGTATAGTGGCAACGATAGGATAGATAATAGTCCTGTTTATGTAATGATTGTTCATTTTAAAGTGACACTTACACCACGATACAGCTAAACATCAGGCAAGAAGAAAACTATCCCATTCAGCCAGCCAATCAGAGTCGCCCATGTCCTGTAACAACCAATCGTCTCGCTGCTCGTTCGTATTACACCTTGATTGCATCAGCTGTGTTATGCTGTGTTCATGCGCTGACACCTAAACTACATAGCAGAGCCGAGGTGTCCTCTGACTGGTGGTCTCTATCACCACCATGTGTCTGGCTACACAACATTGGACGGGGTCTATTCCCAGAAGGTTGTTGTCAAATACATTTGAGTTTTGATTCCAAATAATCTGCATCCGAATCCAATGGCAGTCCAATGGCAAACCGAGATGCTGGCTACAGACCCATACCATAGTATACCCGCCCCCCCCCCCCACTGTATGTTGTGCACCGCACATGACAGTCAGAAACCGAGACTCACTTTACCCACATGGCTGTGACAGCTTTAGTCTTTAAAGCAGGAGAAAACGAGAGAGGGAGGCAGAAAGAGACAGCAAAGGAGAGAGAGAGAGATAAAGACAGAGAGAGAGAGAGAGAGAGAGAGAGACAGAGAGGGAGGAGAAAATGAGAGAGAAAGAGGATTAGATTTGGCACTGAAGACAGGAATTGGGGTGAAGATGTGCCTGTGTGTGTGTCTGAGTATGTGTGTGTGTGCACATATGTGATTGCATATGTGTGAGTGTGTGCATGTGTGTGTGTGTGTGTGTGTGTGTGTGCTTGTACGTCTGTGTGCATGTCTGTGTGAATGTATGTGAGCTCATGTGTGTGTGTGTGCGTGCAGCATTTATGTGTGTGCACATGTGGGTCTGCAACTGCATATTTGTGTGTGTGTGTGTGTGTGTGTGTGTGTGTGTGCTTGTATGTCTGTGTGTGCATATGTGTGTGTGTGACTGCATATGTGTGTGTGCGCGTTTGTGTGTGTGTGTGTGTGTGTGCGTGTGCAGCATGTATGTGTGTGCTTGCGTGTGTGGGTGTGTGTCTGAGACTGCATTTGTGTGTGTGTGATTGTGTGTGTGTGTGCGTGTGCAGCATGTATGTGTGTGCTTGCATGTGTGGGTGGGTGTGTGTGTGTGTCTGTGACTGCATTTGTGTGTGTGTGACTGCATATGTGTGTGTGTGTGTCAGCGCATATGTGTGTGTGTGTGCGTGCAGCATTTATGTGTGCGCACATGTGAGTCTGTAACTGCATATGTGTGTGTGTGCTTGTACGTCTGTGTGACTGCATATGTGTGTGTGCGTGTTTCTGTGTGTCAAGTTATCCAGATGTTAAAAGTAAATTCAGCTCTGCCCAAACTTGAAAACGGCTTATTCAACACAAAGGATGCAAAGGGACAACTCAATTCCCTTCTGGTGATTTATTTTCTTTAAGATGGATTTGCTGGTTGTTGAAACAGTTGGGGTATTTGTATGGAATTAGGTGAAATAGCAGATTGATGGCAAATTAAGTGGAATTCCAGAATAGCAGAATAGGTTGATAACCTTCAAGATAAATAAAGGGATAGATTATATTCCACATCAGTATGCTTTTAAATACTAATCATTAAACTAAACATCTCATGTTTTACCAAACAAAGTTCAGATGTACAATTACACCAGCATACTGCTTGGTTCACAAACTTAATCAGTATATCAAACTGTCAATTACCAGCATTGCCATTACATTTAACTTGGAACTTTACATTTTACTTTAAATTCAAAACAGATCAAAGTCAAACAGAAAACAGCAAACAAATGATTTCTTCAAACACATTATTTGAATCAGTCCATACCAGTTGCGTCTGTGGTTGAACAATGAACTGTGTGTGTAGGTTGAGGAGACCGAGCAAAAAGGGTTCGCTAAGCTAATTCCAAACATTTTATACCCATGCTTGTTTTAGAGGTGCGCCGGTGAATTCGGTCCCTCAGATGCTGGTCTTAATGCTCAAACTTGTTTGACGCAACACCTCCCACTTGACCTCCTGGTTCTTGAACCCAAGGAGGTCACACCACCTTAGCGTTGGGCAGGGTTGGCTTAAGTTGTCATTTCAGTTTTGCTCTTCAATCAGAAGTAGGACAATGATACGTCTGACATCCCTGTGAAGAACAGTAGCTGAGATTTTGGTTGTGAGTCTCTTCGCTTTCTGTTTTTGAGCAGGCTTCATAGTTGGGACAGGGTAGCAAGGAAAAGTTCTGACGTGTACATCTCTGACGATGCCCTTCTTGTCAGCATTGACATTGATCACTTTGGCGAGGGTATACTGTGAATCTCTGGTACGCCAGTAGGAAGCCTTCAGTTGACTGGTCACTGACAACATCTGTGTGCATAGCTCTGGATGCCATGCAGCAGAAGACAATTCCCCACACCTTGAGCTTGACTTTCTTCCTCACCTCATCCTTGACTTCACAAGGTCCAAATAAGTCCACTGTTGTGGACTCAAATGGTTTGGCTGGTGTTGTCCGCTCCAATGGAAGGTCACTCATGATCTGCTGGCACTTTCTTGCCCGAGCTTTTCTGCATGTCACACAGCGGTCAACAATCTTCTGAGCCAGTTTCCGGCCTTTTATCACCCAGGCTCTGCTTCGCATCCGGAGTAGTGTGCCCGCTATTTCTTCATGGTTTGCATTGTGGGCTTCTTGAGCTAGAAGACTGGATATCCATGCATTGTTGAGTCAAATTGGAGGTTTGTAAAAAGAAGAGGAAATATAAACTCGTAAAATTGTGGAGTTAATTCAACAACGGCCATGCAGGTTGTGTAGTCTGTGCAAAGCACAAAAAGAAGCTCTACTTCTGCAATCAGTTTCGAACGCTGAAGCTAGCAGACAAAAGGGCTGCAGTAAGAAGGCTGGGAGCGTGCAAAAAATGCCTTGAAGTTCATGAGGAAAGCTCTTACTGCAAACCTGCCTTTTTATGTAAGAACCAGGACTGCAAGGGTGAACACACGGCTGATCATCATTACTACCTGTGTCCCAACGCTGAGACAAGGAAAAGCAGTACAGGTCAGAGGGGCAGATCTGGTCTGGATGAAAATAAAGGCAGGAAGAGGTATACAGAGGGTCAAGAGGAGTTCTTAAGCGAACTTCCACCAGAGTTGGCAAAGCAATGTCGGGAAGTGTTCTCAAACACTGCATCTAGAGCCTTCAACACTGTAAAGAATCAGCCAGGGTTTCTGATGGAAAGTGGAATTAAAGAGCTTCCTGTGATCATGATGCTTCTTGAGGTTGCGGCAAATGCTGGGCAGAGAATTGGGACGTTAATTGACTTGGCCTCGGACACCAATTATATAACCCACGAAGCTGCAAGCAAACTGAACCTCAGAAGTGAGGGAATCACTCTCGTTGTCCATGGAGTGGGAGGGATGAAGGTTCACGTAGAGACAAGGCGGTACCTTCTAAAGATTCGAGTTGGCACTCCCAAAGGCACTCTCAAGTCGCATCAATTGATTTGTTATGGACTGGACAAAATTGCAGGTGTTAACAGACATGTGACACCAAAGCAGCTGCAGAAGTTCTTTCCAGATGTTCCCCTCAATTAACTTGTGAGGCCCAAAGAAGTAAATCTGTTCATAAGCCACAGAGAAGGTCGGCTAGCGCCTCAGAGGATCAGAGCGGTTGGAGATCTCGTGCTGTGGGACGGTCCACTTGGGAAAACAGTTGGAGGCTGTCATCCTGAGTTGCTTGAGGAGCTAACTGTCAGAGGTGGTAAGAGGAGGCCTCACCTATGTGACAGAGGACAGCCACAGCAGTGAACAACACTGGAATGCTAAGTATCCTTGGCTAGAGGACCCAGCATCCCTGCCAAACAATAAAAGAACAGTGGAAGCCACATTTCTCCGAACAGAGACAGCTATCCAAGGAACCTAAATGGAAAGTCGCCTACACTGCGCCTACTCTTCCCTAGCTGCTTATCTGCATGACCAGTCGTCACCTTCATTTATGACTGGTCCAGGAAGGGGTCTCCTCCTGCCATATAATTTACCAAGTTTGCCTGTTGCAGAAAACAATCTACATCAAGAAACTAATACCAACTGGAAGAAAGGCCTGAAATGCAATTTCCCATTACACTCCCCCATTTGATTATTTTATAATCACACCATCCACCGTATAGTGCAACTTAGGAGTCGGTTACTCTGACCACATAGTGATTCTTAGCAGAGACTGAGTCCTTTGTTACTGGGTACGACTTGATAAACTTCTCCTTTCTTGTTCTAATGGCCCCATAAAAAAAAAAGTTTTTGAGGTACAACTTATTTGTCAATGACATCATAGACGGAAGTGTCTTGCATAATGAGTGGAGTTACAAACAGTGTCTTACATAATGAGCATAAAAACATTAAAATATACTTTACTACAGCAATCTCTTAAACCGAACCCCTGAGATTTAGTTGTGGATTGGGGTAGCTATAGTTAACTACCTTATCGTTATAACGCTAAAATCAGCAACATTTCAGAAGATCTAACATAAAACCAAAAAGTAATTAGAAGAAATAATAATCATACATTTGAGATCAGCCTAATGGTTCATGTTCAATTCTTGTGTCAGGAAGTGGATATTTGGAAAGGTCATTCACAAGCACATTCATCATCATTGTCTCTGTGACCATTTCTTTTGAAACAGGTGATGAATACTATGAAGAGTAGTATGACTACCACATAGAGCACATACTTCAGAATGGAATTACCTAGTTTTCCTAACCATTCGCCCAACGGATCCCATTTCTCAGAGTCGCGTTCGTGCAGTTCATCAATGTTCTTGCGCATATCATCTAAAATGTCCAGTTGATATTTTCAGATGTGTCAATGATATCAGTACAACATTCCATACCTATTATCATACATGTACCACCTGCAGCCGCTAAAAGGTAGTCTAAGCCGGCTCTGGTTTGCAGTACCCCGAGTCGCATAGTACCTTTACATTGAAGGGCCTCAGTGGGTAGTGAGTAATATTGTCGCATTCTTCTTCTGTCCATGATCAGTCCGCATTCATGTTATTCATTGTGACCAGCCCGGACCGATAATAAGCATGCATTGCCGAGGCTCTAGCACATGGGGACAACGGGACAGCCATTAGGGGTATTCCGGAGGAGACGGAACGTGGTCCATGTCCGCCTATCTTGTTTATACCAAAATGTGCCTTGGCTGCACTCAGGAGGGTATCAAAGCTA
>PIJE02000658.1:248647-258647 GCA_002895965.2 Coryphaenoides rupestris | reverse complement strand
GATCACTGAAACGTCTGCCATAGAGGCCCCCGGTCATCAACACAAAGAGGGATCATGTTGTTTGGTGGGGGGGTCAGGTTTACACCGTGGGTCCCGCTGGCTGGACCCGACCGCTTCACAGCCCACTGTCAGGCACCAGGGACACCCAGGGGTCTGGTGGCCTCTGGAAGAGAAACTTGGCAGACACAACAACACAATAAAAGACAATAACAATAGGCTATTCCCCCCCCCCCCCCCCCCCAAACCACACACACACACACACACACACACACACACACACACACACACACACATGCACACACACACACACATGCACAGAGTTGCTCTCCGGTCTTTTTGGTTATTTATAGAACTGTCAGAAGGCCTGAGCCTCAGTACACATCAAGGTACCGGTGGACCGCTCCGCATCCCGGCCCCCCCACCGGTCTCTGTGGCTCCTGCTCTGCTCTGCATGCTTGCCGGGGGGGGGGGGGGGGGGGGGTCATGTGACGCGGGGCACCAGCAAAGTGAAAAGCACACTTCCACCTCCACCAGTGTGTGTCCCGTCCCCCCAGTACTACTCATGCTACAAAACCCCTTCTGATGCTGTTCTCATGTCCCCCCGCGGTCCCCCGCCAGCCCCCCGCGGTCCCCTGCCGGCCCCCCGCGGTCCCCCACTGTTGCATCTTTTTGACGTCCTCGCATCTCTCCCTTTCCCTCCCCCCTCCCTCTCTCTCCCTCCCTCCCTCTCTCTCTCTCCTTCGTTCTTTATTTGCCGCTGTCTCAGATAGAGTATTTCTCTCTCTCTCCCCCTCCCTCTCTCTCTCCCCCTCCCTCTCTCTCTCCCTCCCTCCCTCCCTCTCTCTCTCACTCCTTCGTTCTTTATTTGCCGCTTTGTCAGATAGAGTATCTTTCACTCTGTCCCTCTCTCTCTCTCTCTTTCTCTCTCTCTATCTCTCTCTCTCTCTCTCTCCCCCTTTCTATGAGTCTCTCTGAACCACAGCTTGAAAGCAGCCCAAAGCGAGACCAGCGTGTTAAATATTGGAAGCCAACCCCGCTTTAGACTCCTTTGTGCGACGGGGGGTCGGCTGCGATGGCAGATGTGGATAGATTCATCCACAATAAAATAAAATAAAATAACAAAACACTTTTGCCCATAAATAATAACCGAAGAGCGGCAAAGAAAAAACACATCTCAGCTCTCAACTCTCCAGTCACTGCGGCGTGTCCATCCATCTCTTCCCATCCATCAGGACCACTGTAACACGTACCTACCTACACACACGCATACACACACACACACACACACACACACACACACACACACACCGGACCACAGGTGCACGCCGGGCAGGACGTGAGTGTCTTCCGTGGTCCGTGTCTCGCAGGTGTAATCAATCACACGGGGGGACGTCAGAGCGGGCCGAGGCCCCCCGAGAGAGCTCTCGTCTGAAGGACCGCGAACGTAAAACTCGTTTGTGTCCAATAATCACCTGCCAGCCAGACACCAGGTGAAGCTCGGAATGAAAAGCTATCGGCCGCCGAGGTCTCCCGACTCCAGTCTATCATCTCAAGCTGTATGTCACCATGACGACGAGGCCCCGCGACGTGGAAATATAGTTTTCTTCGAAGCGGCGAGGCCTTGCAGGTTGTTGTTGTTTTGGGGAGGGGGGCGGGTGGGATGGGTCCTCAGAAGTAGGGCGTGGGCAAGTGTGTGTGCACAAGTGTGTGTGTGTGTGTGACACTCCTCGGCTGCTTATGAACGACCTTGCTTTAATTTCCTGCTGGACACACCAATCACAAATCTCATCAAGTGCAGCCCGCCGTCACCGGCATCGGCCGTGAAGGAGGAGAAGGTTATTGAAACATTAATATTGCGCTCGAATCGATAACGCACTCAAGCACGTGCGTCTTTGTGTGTGTGTGTGTGTGTGTGTGTGTGTTGTGTGCACATGGCCACACACACACACACACACAGGCCACGGCCACAGACAGGGACACACACACACACACACACAGACACACACAGACACACACACACACACACACACAGGCCACGGCCACAGACAGGGACACACACACAGACACACACAGACACACACACACACACACAGGCCACGGCCACAGACAGGGACACACACACAGACACACACACACACACACAGGCCACGGCCACAGACAGGGACACACACACAGACACACACAGGCCACGGCCACAGACAGGGACACACACACAGACACACACACACACACACACAGACACACACACACACACACACACACAGGCCACGGCCACAGACAGGGACACACACACAGACACACACAGACACACACACACACACAGGCCACGGCCACAGACAGGGACACACACACACACACAGACACACACACACAGACACACACACACACACACACACACACACACACAGGCCACGGCCACAGACAGGGACACACACACACAGACACACACACACACACACACACACACACAGGCCACGGCCACAGACAGGGACACACACACACACACAGACACACACACAGGCCACGGCCACAGACAGGGACACACACACACACACAGACACACACACACATATTTCTCGTTACTCAACCCATCTGCTCACCTCAAAATCAGACCCATCTTCCTGGCAGACATTTCTTTTTTTGGCGGGATAAGTCATTGTGTGCTCAGGAGCCATGAGGGAAATTCAGATTGGTAATGAACTGAATCATTCATAGGACGACTTCTGGCACAGACACACTCACACACACACACTCCGTATTTACCTATGCTGCTTGTCTATTTTTATTCACAACAAATGTGCAGACAATGAATGATGCCGAGCGAGTTCTGTATGTACAAAGAGGAGAGAGTTAATGCATTGCCTTGTGTACAGTGTACTGGCTCTGTTTGTGTGTGTGTGTGTGTGTGTGTGTGTGTGTGTGTGTCTAGACAGGGGTCTCTCTTTGTGATGAGGTAAATATTCTGAATAATTTCCACATTGTAACTCAGCTGTGTCATATTGGCTTATGTTCAAAGACCACACGCACACACACACACACACACACGGCTGAACATAATGATTCCACCACCAGCATACAATAAAAAAATGGTCTGGGAGTCGTTGGCCACTAATCAGTGTAATTTCCCCTCAGACGAGAGCAGTGTTATCGCGGTGCACAATACAGTAACACACACTGCCTCCACAACGCGGACACTGAACCAGAATAATCAGAAGTAATGGAGCCCTTCCCAGACGCAGCCTCTCCTCTGTGTCCCAGTTTAACACCACCGACAAATCTGCTGGAGGATCTGTGTGGACAAGAAGGTGTTAGGAGTTTGTATTCTCCTGGGGGGCTTTCAAAGCATTTTGGAATCCTATTATATGCCGGAAATGGGGTTGAATGTAAAAAGTTAGTTTTTTAACTAAATAGAAGCGTCTTCCTTGTAAAAGTTCGCAAAGATAAGATAAGATAAAACTTTATTAATCACGAAGGATATTCGTGAAGCATGGTCTCTGCCATTTTATTTACATTTGGTTAATAAAAAATGAATACCAAATGAATGCGTCTTGTATGTTATCACTTACACGTGGTAAACTACTCAACCTTAGAGACAGAACCGCGAGACAGAACTTCCCAAAACAAGGCTTTTCCCAAAACGAATCAATGTCCACTATTGAAAACGGCACTTATGTACAATGACGGTAAAATACAAATCATATGCAAATCACCTATGGTGGCCGACCATTTGACCATAGCCTTGGCAGCGAGCTTTTCCTGGTGAATCGATGCCAGTAACGAGCGCCGCTGTGATGCGGTGCCAACCGGCAGAAGTCGTAGAATTTAAAAGCAGGTCAGCCTCGTCCGCAGGAGCTCTCCGTCTCCGGGTTCTCAGAACGGCACGGCCCACAAAGATCTAGTGGGACGAGGTGTGAGCTATGGGTGGGCTGTGGTGTACTGACCATCAGGCATACCCGATGGACCACCAGACTGTCAAAACACGCGAGGCCCTGTGTGCGTCTTTACCGGCCCTCTCTGTGTTCCTGTCATTGGAGATGCGCTGTTATGAAAACATATCCATCACATACATGCATGCCTGTTATGTTGAAATCAAATGACTAATTACAAAAAATAAATGAGCAAGCTTTATTATTAGCACGTTTTTTTCATATGACGCCACAGTGTATTAATTGAATGGATTATTCATTGCGATGGATAATCACAATCACAATAATGGGCAATAATTCACAATTAGCATTTTCGGCAATTGTACAAGCCCAGTGACAGCAAATTATTGAAGTGGGTAGCTTTTTTATATTCATTGGAAGACGCTTTGAATAAAACCCCTCCTAAATGACTAACTATTAAAACGCTAAAAAAGAGAAAGTGTCAAAAAGTAAATTAGGGGCCAAAAAACGTAGAGAAAAAAGAAGCAGGCACTAGAGGCACAGGCTTTCAAATGTAAATCAAAATCCCCCAAAAAACGACACTGTTTGGGCACCAGCCTCCTCGGGTGGCCAGCAACGATGTTCTTTTGGTCCACCGACTAAACATTTACTTATTTTATATATGGCTTGTTTTAAAATATGTAGTTTCCATGTTCATACTGTATGTAGGCCATGTTATGTTTTTATTTGAGGAAATTCCCCCTCCACCCGGGCCGGTCCAAGGGCATACTGTATGTCCGGGGCCCAATATCTCCCCCGGTACACCGCTGGGTATATGGGGGTATTTTTATGTGAAAGTTTTCCACGTCCGACACGGTCTTTCAAGTTTGTTCGGGCAGCAGGACGCGCGTGAGTGAGGTGTTGAGGGGGCGGGGTTTAATCCAGCCCGCGACCACCTGGGATTCTGCGCTAATCCAACATGGACGCTCGGGGCTCAATTAGCCCGAGTGTCGCCACATGCAAGCCTAGAGAGTCTAGACTGGTGTGGAACGGCTCGGATCCCCCTTAGCTTAGTGTCAGCTTTCCTTGCTGCTGTTGATGATGTGATTCCATGTATCGGAGGGCGGGGGACGAGATGCGAAATAACTTAAAGGGGACATATTATGCCACCGGGTGTGAGTGTGATTATGTCATGGGAGTTGGCAGTAGGACCCAGTCGCAAGACTCAGAACTCGGGGTTTTGCAGTATAATAAATGTTATTTATTACCGTGGTGACAGGTAGATGAACAGACAGGCAGGTGAGAAGATGAAATCTGACGCATAGTTTCAGTGTTAAAACTGATAAAATAATTGCTGTCTGTGGTTCTATATGGGCTGTGGCAATAATTTTGAAAAATAATAGCTCGCAGCAACATGTTGAAAAAAATAACTATGAACTAACTTATGAACTATGAACTGAACTAGTTCATTTTAAAATTTGTGAACTGAACTTTGAACTAGTTCATGTAGAAAGTGAACTTTCCCAACACTGTCCACACCTCCACCTTCACCACACCGCCACCCTCACCACACCGCCACACCTCCACCCTCGCCACACCTCCACCCTCACCACACCTCCACCCTCGCCACACCTCCATCCTCGCCACACCTCCACCCTCAACACACCTCCACCCTCAACACACCTCCACCCTCAACACACCTCCACCCTCACCACATTATGTGTGCTCCTCAGTGACCATGAGAGGAGCCATGAGAGGAACCATGAGAGGAACTATGAGAGGAGCCATGAGAGGAACCATGAGAGGAACTATGAGAGGAGCCATGAGAGGAGCCATGAGAGGAGCCATGAGAGGAGCCATGAGAGGAACTATGAGAGGAGCCATGAGAGGAGCCATGAGAGGAACTATGAGAGGAGCCATGAGAGGAGCCATGAGAGGAGCCATGAGAGGAACTATGAGAGGAACTATGAGAGGAGCCATGAGAGGAACTATGAGAGGAGCCATGAGAGGAGCCATGAGAGGAACGATGAGAGGAGCCATGAGAGGAACTATGAGAGGAGCCATGAGAGGAACCATGAGAAGAGCCATGAGAGGAACCATGAGAGGAGCCATGAGAGGAACTATGAGAGGAGCCATGAGAGGAGCCATGAGAGGAGCCATGTAATAGGTCCCACCCCCCCAGCAGCAGCTGGGCTGTACAGCTGCCAACATGGCGCCGTCATTACAGAGCATCTGGTGCTCCTACAGGCTACAGAGTTGTGTGTAGGAACACCTGCTGGATGCAGAAGAAGAGAAAAGCTGGCCTTGGGGATCATGAGTTGCCAGCTTCATAGTCATCTTCATAGGAATTGAAAGAAACAGCCGTTTATACAAATGGTATCCTGGGGATTCTTGGTTGGTTGAACACTGAGTTCATTTTCCTAGACCTCTTTACTGAAACTAGTGCAACCCCAAGACCACAGAAAAGGTTGTTCGTATTGTATCCAGCAAAGATGTGCCTGAGGTTCTGGTTAGGGGTGCTAGCAGGGAGTCCTGATGATCGACCAGGGAGTCCTGCTTACACAGCCAGGGAGTCCTGGTGACTCACCAGGGAGTCCTGTTTACAAGCACCAAGGAGTCCTGGTGATCACTAGGGAGTCCTAGTTACACAGCAGCAGGTGGTCCTGGATACACAGCAGCAGGGAGTCCTGGTGACTCACCTCAATGAGTTTGCGCTCGTAGCTCGCCGCTAGCTCTTCGATGTCCTCCAGGGACTTTGTCTGAGGGGCCGGGGTGTGGATGTCACAGACCGCAAACATGGGGAGAGCTGGAGGAGAGACAGAGACATAGATACATATATAGATATACAGATAGATACACATTTAGATACACATTATCTACATATACTGCTCTGGAATAACATCGTAACAAATTAACAGATTAATTTGTGATCTACAGTGAGGGTTCAGCCCTCTTTGCATCAATAACGGAAAACTACATTCATAGAGGTATATATGAATTATAATATGTTTTATGTATTGCTTATTCATCCTGGACAGCAGTCCAGCATTCCAAGCCTACTTGCACTGCAGTAGGTGAATACCTGTATCCATCCATTCTCATCCGCTTATCCGGGCGCGGCTCCCGTCCCTCTTCACCACAACGGACCGGTCGGCGCCGCGCATCACTGCAGACGCTGCACCGATCCGTCTGTCATTTTTCACTCCTTTGCTCCTTTTCAATTATTTTTACGGTCCCTACTTCGGTAGCCAGACCGTCGGATACTTGCACCTCCCTTGCCTGGGGTCGCCTACTCCCAGCTCTGTTGTCGCTAAATGCTAACTTTTTAAACCGTGGGTCCAGTGCAGTGTTTGGGACAAGGTTTTTCTACTGGGGAGAACATACATGGGGTTTAAGGCCTGGACAAAAGTTTTAAATCCTTTGTCCTCCACAATGGAAAATGGCTGAAAGTCACTGGCTATCATTTCAGCCAGCTCCTCATCAACACTTATCCGTGTGGCTGGGGTCATTGGTTTTGGAATAAATGTGCTTATTTTGGTTTGAGTTGCAGGAGGACGCGGTACACCTGCGGTTTTCGGCAAGACGGTGGATGCTGCAGCAGAAGTACTTGGCTCAAAACAGGACACTTTTCCAGGGTCAGTGGCTGGAGGAGAGAGAGCTTGACCTCTCTCTCCTCCAGCTGCACGGTGGGCGGTTCTTAAGGCCGCCGCACGCCGGGCCGGAAATCGGGCGTCGGAGAGTCTTGAGAGGTCGGTGACCTGAGTCTCTTTGGTGTGTTCGGTGAGGTCGGCCGTCGTTAACGTCGTCGGCGTTCTTTTCAGCCGATTCAACGTGTGTCATCGGCCACTACCGGTCGTTCGGTCTGACCGATCTGATTGGTGGAGGGCTATCCCTTGACTAGCGAATCAGTGAAGCCCGGAAGTGAGGATGGTAAACATACCAGATAAACAGTGAAAAAGCAGACATGTTGATTTTTATTTTTATTACATATCGATTATTTTTCGCTTGCGACATCTTTCTTCTTCCAAAAGAAGAAGCCCGAGAGCTGACAACACCGGTATCTTCGTATCACGATCCATCGTTTTAATTTGATTTTTCCGTTCAGCGAGTAATTCCAACTCCAATCCTTCTTGACTACTCACTCTCTGCTGACAACAATGACTGATGACAGCGTGCTGTGTGTTTGGGTCTAGAGCAGGGCCGCCCAATACGTCGATCGCAAAGGAAGTCCGGGTAGATCGCATGCCATTAAAAAAAAATGTGATGAATTTAGAATTTAGTGTCCCCACCAATATCCAGCGATATCCATCCACCCCCCTCCCGGATCAGAACCGCGAAGTAACGGAGCCCCCCCCCCCCCTTTATATGAAGTATACTCGGGATATATTTAGCATTTTTAGTGTAGGTACATCATATTGGTCATTTTAAAAGTAGCTCGCAAGTTGAAAAAGTGTGGGCACCCCTGGTCTAGAGAGAGGTTCTGGTATTTCCGGTTTTCGTTTTTTTTTTTTGGACCACAATACAGATTAGCGCCGCCTGCTGTTTTGGAGACGTTACATCTCGTCGTCTCGGTGTGTCCCTCACACTTTTTTGACCGAGTCGGGGAGATTAATCGCCCGACTCCATTTTCTGGCGACGGTCGGGCAGTCGTCTTGGTGTGTGGGCGCCTTTAGATGTCTGTGCAGGTGTTTGTTGTTGGCTCTGCTCTGAAGGATATTTTCAAAGTTCTGCACTCAGCTTTGCAGTCTCCAATGTCGTTGAAATGCAGCCAGATGATGCTTCTTCTTTTTCTGTTTTCACTCATTTCTGAACTTTTTCCCGACGCGCTTGGATTTAAATCTGTCTCCCCCGTCTCTCTGTCGCTCTGTGTGTACCTGGCCTGTACCACTACACTCGCTGTCTTTGGAGACATAATGGTATGATCCTAGTCTGTCCTCGCATGTGATTGGCCGCATGGTGTGCCCATCAAAATAAAGTCCCGCCCCTGCCTGCATTGGATTCTCAGCAGAGCTGAGCAGGAGCGGCTGAAGATTCTGCTCTCATCGACGGGAGTCGGCTCTTCTCGTTCCCTAGAAAGAATCGTCTCTTAGAGTCGGCTCGTTCAGGAACGACACATCACTAGCAGGTTGACACTCTGTCCAACTCACTGTTATTGTCTCTCGTTAACCGCTCAACGAGACAACAGAGAGACTCTCACTGTATGTGTCCTGTTCTATGTGTCCTGTTCTATGTGTCCTGTTCTACGTGTCCTGTTCTACGTGTCCTGTTCTACGTGTCCTGTTCTACGTGTCCTGTTCTATGTGTCCTGTTCTACGTGTCCTGTTCTACGTGTCCTGTTCTATGTGTCCTGTCCGTGTGTGCCTGCTGGTCCTACGGGGGAAGCGCGGCGGCCGTATTCCCGGTTCGTCATCGGGACGAGGAGGCGGTGACAGCTGGGGGGGGGGGACCGGAGACTACGAGGCTATACACCGCGCAGTTGGAGTGGAGCCCCAACCAGTTCTCTGCTGAGCTGTCCACCGGGTCTCCTGTCCACCGGGTCTCCTGTCCACCGGGTCTCCTGTCCACCGGGTCTCCTGTCGGACTCGTCCTCCCCTGGTCGCGGACGCGGAGCAGTGGGTGACGTCACCAGGACCGTGCCTAGCGGAGGGAAGCGGCATCGCGGGGAGCCACTAATGGACAGTTTTTTGTTTGGGGGTCTTTTTTCTTTTTTCTTTGTGGGGATCCGAGGGTCGATCCCCACTCTTTGAACTTTCATGTTGTCTGTCTTGTGTGTTTGTCCCCTTGCCCCTCTTTTATTCTATAGCCATTGGGGGTCCCAAGTTAAGGGGGTGCTGGTTGGGCTAGGTTCCAGGGTGGGGTCCCTCTAGTCATTTTTAGAGTGCTTTTATTGTTCCTGTTTGCAGTGCCCAATCATTTTAGAGTGCAGTGGAGTGCCTTCACTTTTCCTTTTGCAGTGCCCTAGGTGGATTGTTTGCAGTGTTTATCACGTCATTGTGTGTGTGTGTGTGTGTGTGTGTGTGTGTGTGTGTGTGTGTGTGTGTGTGTGTGTGTGTGTGTGGTGTGGTGGTGTGTTGATTGCAAGGTTATTATAGTTTTGCCATTTTTCATTAGTTTTTGTTTTAATTTTCATTTTT
>PIJE02000658.1:115045-242545 GCA_002895965.2 Coryphaenoides rupestris | reverse complement strand
TTCCAAATGCTACTTCATGCCAGATTGCAAGTGACGGCCATGATTTACTGGCAGCAAAATAAGTCTGAATTTAAGCAAAGATGGGTAGTGAACTACATGTGACTAATAAAACACTAACTTTAATCTGCAATACAATACTCTACTGCCTTCTAGTGGCACAAAAAGAGACAGCAAGTAAAGGTAAATATATTTATTGAAACAAGTAATAAATGACAGACATGGCAAAGAATCAACATAGCAAAGAACATTTGGTGTGCAGGAAGGCAGGACTTCTTTAGTTTGTGGCGGCAGCTTCATCTGGAACAGCCTGGAAGAAAAGAAAAAAGACGTTAATTAAAGTCATCATTCAAAATGGCGGCTATCCAGCACTGCGGTTAGGAGGTTACCACGTCGTCGATGGGGATGAGGATGTCTGCGTCGCTGTCCCCCGTGTTGTTGTGTGAGCAGTACTCCTCGCTCTCCGTCTCCACCGCGCTGGGCTGAGGAGGGTTATGAAGACTATTAACATGGGAACGACGCCATTTTGAACTAGTAATCTTGCGGTTGCAATAATTTAGATAACGAATATCTTGTCAGAGGTTGCTCAAAAATAAAAACAATAGAAGTGTCTGTCTGTGGCAGTCAACGAATTAACTGCACATTTTCAAGTGGCCTGCAGGTGTAGGCCTACTACCATTTTTCAGCTTTTGTTTTGACGACATTTTATATCAAGGAGATCCGCGACAAGATCAGTTCACCCGTCTGTACAGTCCACTGTAGTCATCATACCTCTAGGTAGACACTCGTGATGCAACTAGATGGTAGTCACATGGTGAAACAGCTAATCACACCTGGTGGCACAATATGTCCCCTTTATGGAAAGTAGTCCTAGACAGCCAACCTGGTACTCCGGGTCTTCATCGGAGCCTACGTCCTCGGCCAGCTCCTGCGTGAGGGCGTCCACCCAGGTGGGCTGCTCCACTTCCTCCTCGTCCTCCTCGTCCTCCTCCTCGTCCTCATCCTGCTTCCTCTTGTTGCCCTTCCCACTTGGCTTGGTGGGAGAGATCCGGATCTCTGTGTACAAACATGACCCATGACACACCTCAGCTGATGACCCACGTGGCCATGTTCCATAAACAACCCCGGTCATTTGAGAGTCATCCATTATGCTTCATAATGAGTCATAGCTGCCCAATCATTTTCAATGGTTCCACCATGAAAACGGAAGTAGTCATGGTAGTTCATTGGAAACTATTGCAGTTATAGCGCCTTTATTTTGCAACACTAGTATGAGGCAAAAAGGCACAACCCTGTGAGGAGACTACTGGCCATTGCATTAGATAAACTTAAAACGCTGCGCAGTCACGTTTTTAATTCTGAACAGGCAGTACGTAAAAGAACATTCCCCTGCATCAGTAGTACAACGACACAGCTTTGTAGTTCACCTCAAGCAAATCAAGATATTGTGTATAAAGTAGCTACAGACATTAAAACCATCACGGCCATGGCGGGTACCGAGGCGCACCGACCTGGGGAGACGGAGCAGCCGATGCTGGTGGAGACCGGGTAGCCCATGGCGCTGCGCACCGGCCGCGGCAGGACGGCCAGGATGACCCGGGTGACCCTGCGGAGGCGCTTGCGGACGGTGAGGCTGGGCCGGGGGGCGGTGATGACGGCCCCGGTAGGCAGCAGCTCAGGGTTGCATTTAGGCCTGAACCCAAACATGTACCAGACACCGCGGTACGCACGGATCTGAGCCACAATGTGAGGGGAACGATAGATACGATTTCAATCAGCACGATTTTAAAAAAGGTACGATATGCAAGAATAAGATAAGACTGAATGTATTGATTCCGAAGGAAATTCTTGTGCCAGGTTGCATAGCAATAGAATAAAAGAAATAAAAAGAATAAAAAAAGTATTACAAATGTACAGCAAGTCTAATCAAGTGCATTCTGAGCTCCATGGGTTGAGACATCAAACAATTGTTGATAATGTTAGTTCTAATCATAATTAAACCTGGTACACATTTTAAAAAAAAAATATATATATACATTTTTTTAATTTAATTTAAGCGCTTACACGTCACTTACATTCTTTTTCCCGCGAAATCAGACCCGACTCAAATATAAGAGAAATCAGCTCAGAAGCTCTTCTACAAAACAGTCTGGAAGCTCTCAAAAATAGAAATCCTGCATGTAGTCCCTGAACGGATTAATTATTCTTACATACAGGACATTTAAATTACTAAAAAAAAATATAGGCTATATATATATCTTTCATACCATGAGATTGATGGGCCAGAACCGTGAGAGGTGGTAGAGGACACTGGTAAAAACACCACCTCGCTTCACCACTTGCACCTGCAACTAAAGATAAATAACCACTTAGTTATTAAAAGAATTCACAATTTTCCACCACTACGCCGTCAAGTGAAGTCAACGTGTCAACAACCAGCTCACCTCCACATCATCCACCGGCACTTGTTCGACAGACTCGGTCGCCATTATCCTGACGCTGCGGTAATACGGGAACACGTTAAAAATAAAAACGAAGACGACGACGACGCGGAGGACGGACGGGTTTCGGAGGGTAAAATGTACCCCGCGGGGCTCAAGCTGCAGCCAATCAGTGCGCACAGTCCAACCACGTGGCCGTGTGATCAAGCGACCGAGAGACCAATGAGAACGCGGCGCCAATTAACGCGGCCCGCAGGTGAGCACACGTGACTAGACACGTTATTTGGAATATTTTCATTTTATAGTATTTATATTTAATTATTTATATTTTATATTGACTTGTTGTTGTTGTTGTTCATATGTCTCCTTGTTTGTTATGCCTTTTGCTGCTTATTTGCCTATTTGCACGTATTTATCCTCCCAAAAAAACTGCTCCTTTTTCTGTAGACTGTAAATAGTGTGGATGTTCTGATTCATTCCCTTCAATTGTGATATTTGTATAGTTCTGTTGCACATTCCACTGGGCATCACCACTTTTTAATGTCACTGCATATCCTGTATGTGTACGTGACGAATAAACTTCTTGAATCTTGAATCTTGAATCTAATAATCCTAATAATCATACTCATATTACATTTATTTATATCGCATCTTAGGTACAGTAAATAGCAACACATTTTTGCAATGTGTGACAGAAATTGAACTCTGTGGTGTTTTTGTGGAAGGATACAATGCTTGTGGAAAGATATAATGCTCAGAAGAAGAAGAAGAAGAAGAAGGAATACAAGAATATAGATAGATATTTATTAGTCCTCTGTATCATAACAACCAACAGAACCCCCCACAGTATCCAGGGACCTTACACAGCATGTCCCCAAAGTACTCTGCAACTTATATGGTCAGGTCCAGCAGCGGCGTCCTCCCACACAGGGACTCAGTTATTTTAAAACATTCTCATTTTGGGCATTTGGTTATAATTAACACACTTAATGGGATCTTTTGATTGTGTTCACGAGGCTGCTGAAGAGGGATGCAACACAGCCCCTAATGACCCTCCCACGGCCCCCACAAAGGGCCCCGCTTAGGGAAGCACTTCCGGCCACTTAACATCGTCACGGCTACGCACATGGGGGGTGAGGGTGGGTGGTGTGGGGGCTTGGAGAGAGGGCAATCGAGAGAGGTATAAAAGGCCGGCGTTATCATCCCACTCCACTTCACCGGTGAGAGACAGCGAGAGAGAGAGAGAGAGACAGCCAGTGAGGAGAGGCAATACGACCGACCACAATGGCCCACAACAAAGCGGTAACGCGCACAATCAGCGTCGGAGCCATCGTCCACAGGGGCTCCAAGATGTCGGCTCCGTCCGAGAACCCGCTGGCCCTGCGGCGGCACAGCAGTGCTGGGCTGCGGGCCCTCCTGTGGGCCACCAGCGGCGCCAAGTCGCTGGGTAGCTCCCCGGGACCCGAGCTGCAGACGAGCCGGGACAACATCTTCCCAAACATCCTGACCCCCGACAGCATCCCGCACTTCACCATACCCAGCTTGTCCGTGCAGACCGGCGGCTCCCGAGCACCGGCAGGGTCCACCAGGAACCGGCAGAGTGAAGAAGAAGAAAGAGAAGAAGGTGGAGAGGGCCCGCACCACGACAACGAAGGTCTCGGGGCCGATTTGGCGCCGTCTCTGGGCGATCTGCGGTCATCCTCGTCCTCCGACCTCACCGTGCCGCCACCGGACCGCAGGGCCCAGCGGAGCCTCTCCGACCCCCTGAAGAAGGGTCCCCTGAAACGGGAGTGCTCCTACGCGGGCCCCTACTGCTACCACATGGACGACGTCCACCAGCAATGCTTGGACCCGGCCAGTAGGGCCGCGTTCTCCCTGCCGCACCTGGCCAAGGTGACCACGCCGTACGGCTTCATCACCCTGAGCCAGAGCCCTCAGATGGCCGACGAGGAGGCCCTGCTCCGCTCGGCCAGAAGTGGGGGCGAGGGGCCGCCGTCGAGGTGCGCCACCACCGCCGCCGCCAAGACCCCCGTGACAAGGACACAACATGGCACACCGGGGATCAGAGGCAACAGCTCGCACGGGGGGGCGCCCCCGGCGTGCCAGAGGCTGTCTCAACACGCAGCCGTCTGCCGCCAGACGGAAATAACAGCATCCGAGGGAGACTGTCGCCATGGCGACGACGATGATGCAGTTGTTGTCGCGGCGACGCACATCTCTTCACCTAAGCGACCGCCGAGCAACCGGAAGCCAAAACGCAGACTGTATGAAGTCATACGGAAGCACCTCATGGCTCTTCACTAGACGCTGACGCTGACACTAGATGTGACTCACGTCTGACCCCCGAGACGACGGTATACCCCGTCAGGCCGTCAAATAAAATGTCACAACATTCACCCAGACGGGATTCATGTGTCCCGAGACTTCATGTTTCCCGCTGTGCCACCGCCGCCACCCCCCTGCTGTTTGCAAAGAACATCTTCTGCATCTGCAATAAAAAGAATAAATAAGGCTGCCGTACTTTACTTTCATATTTCCGCCTCATGTCTGTTGGATGAGTGCCGAGGCGTGGAGATCCAGGAATGAAAGGATCCCCACGCACGCAGCGTGATGTAAATGCGGTTCGGTGTTTTGATTCGACCTCTATTTATTTAGGGTTGTTTTCTGAAAACAGAAGTATTATTGATAGCAGTAGGGCTGGGCAATATATACATATTAGACCGATATCGTGATATGAGACAAGATATCGTCTTAGATTTTGGATATCATAATAATGTGATAAGGCATACGTGTTGTCTGTTCCTGGTTTTAAAGGCTGCATTACAGTAAAGTGCATCAGTAGATGAATGTCAAGGTTTGTGAAAGCACCAATAGTTTTCCAATATTGCACAACTCGAATTGCTGCTGTACTTGCAACAGTTTTATGTTTACCTTTGACATTTAACATTTTCATATTGAAACTGCTCATTTTGCACTAAAGTTCTTAGAACTTAGAACTCTAAATTAGAAAATACTCACTACTTCACAGTATTTCACTCACGCAGAAGATACAAAAATAGACTTTAACGTGTGATTAATTTATAATTAATTACTTATTGAATGACCAGAAAACGATGTTGAGATATTAAATGACCTATATCTAGCTGTGCTGCTCCTATGTATGTAGCCACCACCAGGCTAATTAAAACAGCTCCTTAGCATACGAGGAGGACGAAACTCTGGAGGAGCTGGAGAGGAGGAACCCTAATAACGCTCGCCCACTGCGGCTTTGTAGTCGTACGCCCTTATCTTCCCTCGCCTTTCTCTGCGATTAGCAGCCATTTCTATTGTGTGTGTGTGTGTGGGGGGCCGAGTGCTGCGGACCCTGCAGTGTATAGTCTAAATACAAAATACAATGAGTCACCGCTGAGCACCCCTGGAATAGATTAGAGGAGCCTCACTAAGTTAGTGTGGTGCGCCCACCTCTGATTCATTTCACCATTGTGGGTGTTATCTAACATAGCCTACATGCGGTGAATTGATAAGGCTGTCAGAGTGTGTGTCGCTTGCATTGAGTTTAGTAGAGCAAAACTGGAGTGTCTGACCGATTATGGGCCTCTTGTTTCCTTTCTTTCGTTGCTCTTTCACAAACAGTGTTTCTTGTCATAGATACAGTAGGTAGTTGGAAATGGTGGGACTGAAACACACGTTTGTCAAAGGGACTGTTGCCTATTACGACTTAGTGAAACGTACACATATAAACACCCAACATTTAAACCGGTGAGTAACAAAGCGATGAATGGAGGTGTGATTCATTCTGTGAGAGGGAGATTCAGGAGGGTCCACTTCAGATTGCCCCTCATCGGTCCGTACCCAGGGGGTGGTTATGTGTACATATGCATCTAAGATGATGTAATAATAACGTACGTGCGCCTTTGCGGTCAGGTAATGTTTACATCAATTTGGACGGATTAGTAGCTGAAATATTAATGATTTTCATGTCATATGTATGCTCATGTATAACTTAGTTAAATGAAATTAGACATATGTAGATGGTACCAAATGAGATGGTAGTTCACCAGTGACTGCTCTATGCTATGACCAATAAACTATCCTATAACCTTAAAATACATTTCTAAATAAAAATAGCTTTAATCTTAGCTTAGTAAACGATACATTTCCTATTGAAGCCAAATAAACATACTTCTGTGGGGGATACTGTACTTGTATATATATATATATATATATATATATAAATAAAAGAAAAGAAAAGAGAAATATCGTCTGTCTAAATAAAACTGCAGTTCTAAATGAAGAACTCAGGTTGACACACACACACGCGCTGAAAAGTATGATTTGGTCATTTCTTAACTGAAGGAAATTGAGAAAAAAACCCTCTGTGTGTCGTAGCTTAGCTGGTTTGGCTTGTTCCTCTTTTTTTTTTCAAACTGAGGTTAGCAGAGAGACAGCAGTTATGCTTTTCCGTTACCAACCTCAAACTACAAGAGATCAGGAGAAAAGATAGCATTAAACGAGAGAGAGAGAGAGAGAGAGAGAGAGAGAGAGAGAGAGAGAGAGAGAGAGAGGAGAGGAGGGTATATGGGGGTAACACTCACAACAGGCAATAAGTTAGACCTTTAGCACCATACTGAGAGACTGAGCCTATATGATCTTCTTGGATATATATATACAACATATATAGCCTATATATACCGTGTGGCTTCTCAAGCAAGTTTAGGGCAAACCAGTCATCTCTTCGCTCTTGGCCCTTGGCTCTGGTTTTGTGGGGAGCCAAGGATGGAGTCTGGGGGTCACTTCGGCCCAACAGAGAGACAGCCTGCTCCGCCAGCACTGCCCGCCAAGCAGCGCAGGTAAGTCGCTCCTGCGTCCCCCCCTGTGTTCCTTCACCCTACGCGTCTACTAACCCTATAGGTGTATTTCTACGAGGTACTTTGCCGCAGAGTACGACCGCTGAGCCTGTGACCACCCTCTCCCCCTCCTCTCTTCTCTCTCTGTGCGATAAAACCAAACCAGTCGTTTTGGAGAGCCTGCACCGTCGTGAACGTAGCCTATATATTATACAGGATAGGACATGAATAGAGATAAAGTGGATGTAAGGCTCCATCTGAACCGGCACTGTATGAGAGCACGGTTCCTTGAATATTAACGGTGTGGAATATGAATGCAGCGTACACTCGTATGGACGTGCGCTGACATAATGACGAGTTAAATAAAGGAGAATGTATGTATGAACCGCTGTGCACGGTGGCCGAAACTACTTTGAGTGCTGCAGTTTGCAGCCTAATGTGCAGAGCATGCATGCATTAAACATTTTCCAAGGGGGTTGTCACTTTTACTTACTTAATAGCACTTAGTAGTAGTAGTAGTAGTGGTAGTAGTAGTGGTACATTAGTACATATATAGGATCCATGATTTTTTTCCCCCACCACCACTAACCACGGTGCCATGTGCATTTGCCCTTGCGTTACATTAACCCACATCTTTTCTTTAAATTGCACCCTTTTATTGCTTATTTTTTATATATTTTATGTATTTTTGTATATTTATTTAGCATTTTTTATATTATTACTTTATGCTGAATGTTCAATGTTATGCACCAATTTCACAAAAGCACATTCCTTATTTGCAAAAACTATAAATAAAGCTGATTCTGATTTCTGATTCTGATTCTGTGCAGGAGTCTCTACTCCGAGAGCTACAGC
This sequence comes from Coryphaenoides rupestris, assembly GCA_002895965.2. Classification (NCBI taxonomy): domain Eukaryota; kingdom Metazoa; phylum Chordata; class Actinopteri; order Gadiformes; family Macrouridae; genus Coryphaenoides; species Coryphaenoides rupestris. The sequence goes on along the minus strand of PIJE02000658.1, from coordinate 234,405 downwards.
CTGGAACTGGACTGGGAGGGCGGCGGTGGTGGTGGTGCTCAGCCGCTCAGCTCCGCGGGCCTCCGGAAGCTCCGGAACCAGTTCTCGGAGCCGGCACACTGCCACGCGGCCCAGTGCCCCATCCACCAGGGCGGCTACGGTGAGCGGCTCCAGGGCTACAGTGTTGCAGCACAGTGTTGGACTCCCCGCAGAACCAGAAGCCTCTGCATGGGATCAAACCCCCAATGTCAATGTGAATCTTCTAGCTGCTTAGGCTTCCGGGAGCAAGATACCTGACTAAACTTGTATTAAAGGGGTGGTTCTAGGATTTGACATTTAGGGGGGGTGGACTTGACCCCAAATAATAACATTTATATTTTCTTACGTCTGAAATGGTTTAGTATGTAGGCTGTACTCGTTAGGGGAAAGGAGACATCCAGAACAAAGACAAAGGCTTAGATTAGAAACAGCCTCACTAAATAGTGTGAGTCAACATGCATGCACTGCACACCGCTTTGGATAAAAGTGTCTCTGAATAGAAAGAGACTTGACTACTGTGCTGTGTCAGCGATAGTGAGTGTGTGTGTGTGCTCCAGGTGGTTATAAGTTCAGTGTCTTGGTGGTCTGTGCTGGTTTGCCCTCGCTCTCTGCGGTTCCTCTTTCTCACGCACACCCAAAGGAAGGAAGGAAGTGACACCTTTTTCCACCTCGATCTGTCTATTATCTATCTGTCGACATCTATTGTGAAACCGACCGCTCATTCGTTCGTTCATTCGTTCATTCATTCATTCATTCACGTATTCATTCTATAATCCGCAGGCTCCTCTTGCTGTGATCAGGATGAGGTTTTCTCAGAGTGCGCCCTTCCTCCTCCGGTGCCCCGTAAGAAGCTGGTGCGCACCATGTCCCTGCCGGAGGGGTGCACCCCGCCGCCCGACCCCCGATCACGGGCAACCAGCAGCAGTAGCAGCAGCAGCAGCAGCAGCAGCAGGCCTCCCCTCTCGGTGTCGGGCCGTTCTAACCATCATCACCACCACCACCACCACCACGCAAACCGCCAACGCTCCTTCGACAACCCGCTGTACATGCTGACGCGAGAGGGCGCCCTTTCCCCGAAGCACGGAGACGCGCAAAGAGCAGCCAGATGGAATCCGCTTCCACCATCATCATCATTATTATCGTCGTCCACCACCACTACCGGTGATGGTGATGAGACCTCCACCACCACTACGTCCCTACTTGTCTCTCAGCTGTCGTTTGACTCGCCGGATGAGCAACTGTTGTCGTACCTTACGTTGTTGAGCGACGACGGCGACGCGGCGGGAGTTTCGCACAGCATCGCGCAGATACACGCGTCGTTCCTGCAACGCGCTGCGGCTGCGACGCACACCGTGGAGGCCAATGACCGTCCGCTGGTGGCCGGCGGTGGGGATGGGGCAGTTTCATACTCATACACGCCGGAGAGTTTCCAGCTGTGTGAGGGATGCCAGCCCAGGCGGATCGGAGATAGCGTCTACTACAAGCTGCGTTGCGGCAAGTTTCCAAACCAAGTGCTGGGCGCAAGGGTAAGCTCACATGACCTCAATTCCCCAGTATCCTTGGCTTGGTGGCCTATAGGCCTATAATCTAACATGTGCATAATTGTGCTCCTATCATGAAATATGATACGATGAAGTGCAAGAAAATAAAAGGCAAACATCGAGCTCCAGTGGCCAAGCTCAAGTTTTCTCATAAAGACTAATTTGCGACTCTTTCCTCTTTCCGTACAGGTGTACACAGGTGACCAGTTCAAGTTCAAGGCCCACTCCGCCCCCCGGCCGCCACATGTCCATCTGCAACAAGTCCTCGTTCATTTCCCACCTCGCAGCAGCACCCAACATGAAGAGGCAGTCCTCCTCGCAGGAACCCTTCCACAGCCACAGTCTTCACCACCCAGTCGGCCAATGGGTGGCAGTAGCGAGTCTGTTGACAGCCTGCTTTTTGTTTCCCTCAAAAACAACTCTACAACGACTATTACAGAGTTACTGGAGCGGGGGCACTGCGTGAGTGTAGAGAGAGATTTGCCTCAAGCTACACTGGAAGACTTCATTCAGTGCCGCCGCCGCCGCCGCCGCCGGGCTAATAAGCAGCAGCAGCAGCAGCAGTCCCCTGATACCGCTCTGTACGCAAAACGACTGTGTGTTCTGTTACTGCAGGTGGTCACGGGCCTACAGCAGCAGCAGCTGTGCATCAACAGCCCAGTCATGTCTATAGAGTTAAGACCTTCCAGTGTCTTCCTCGTGTGGCCACAGAGCAGGGCACCAAGCAGAGATGTTATCGAGGACAAAGAACAAGATAGCAACAACACTGTTAAAGAAGCTGACGCCGTCCAGGTGAACTGGGAGAGGCTAGGGGCCCCTCGAGTGGTTCTCGACACCAGCCCACCGCCCTCCAGTGGCACCCTTTCCTTGTCTTCTGGCACCACCAGCAACACCCAGCTCGGACGGCTGATTCAACGCGGCCTGGACCCGCCGGAGGGAGAAAAAGGCCTCACCTCTGTACCACGGTGCTCGTTTCTCAAGTCCACCAGGGATCCGTACACAGAAACACTGAGGGGTCTGGCGGCGTGGCTGCTCAGGGACGACGAGGGCATCTCCACGGAACAGCAGTTGTCGGACACGAAGGCCATCCTCCAAGCCATCCTCTGGGGTCCCCCCCAGCTGTTCAACACCGGCCCACAATCGCACGTGGCAGCCACGGCGGGATCTCCTGGCACCCTGGACGCGTGGCTCACCATCCGGCGCGCCCTCCTGGTGCTGAAGATGGCAGAGAGGGGGTTGCTGCTGCCGCCGCTTGGGGACGGAGCCTCGGCAGCAGCCCCGGACTGGGAGGAGCGACTCTGCCTGCAGTACTTTGCGTCTTGTGATGGCGAAGCGGTGAGGAGCGCGTCCGAGAGACTGCAGAAGCTAGCATGCAATTTCCAGACCTAGACAATCAAATCAAGTCAAGTAAATTTTATTTGTATAGAACTTAATCACAGTTACAGTCTCACAGGGCTTTACAGGCCATATGATTATGGGGTCATGTGAGTATGACAGCCCCCCTAGCCCTATAGCGCCCCCCTAAGGGCAAGAAACGACTCCCTTAATTAACAAGGAAGAAATCTGGATGGGGGATCCCTCCTTCCAGGGATGGTTCGGGGTGCAATGGGTGTCATACGGGCAACATGTAGCCTACATGGCCTTTCGTCTACACGCATACTGAAAACGGACCTTCCAGGGTGAAGATATTTAGAAACTTTTTTTTTCATTTTTGACGTGTAGACAGAGAAAAAAGTTTTGTTTTTTTTGCTTCATCAGTGTACTTATCTCATTTGTTTACATTAAGCGATTAGGTGCAATGGCGGATGTAGACAAAATAGTGCTGATTGTAACCTTGCTAACTTTATAATAGTGTGATTTTGAGGAATTACTCCATCAGTCCACACATGTGGACTGATCTTTCCAGGCTTCTGATTGGCCAACATGGCCAATTGACTGCATATTTTTGCATTTTCTGATTATATATATTTTTAAACAGTGCTTGTGTGGACAGGATTATTTTTCAAGAACAGAGGAAACCCACCACTTTAAAAAATGTAAAACTTGTACGTGTGGACAACAACAAAAGATTAATTCACATCATGCGTTGTCCTAATTGAGCTTCAGAAGCGGTTTCAAAGGTTTCAGTGACAAGATCGTGGTGCAGTTTACATGATCCGTATGAAATTCAGAATATTGTCATATTCAGACTAATAGTGGAATATCAGTGTACTCAATGTAAAGATGGCGTCAAACCTACTTTACTATAGCAGTTATGTAACCTGCGAGTCACGTGATCATGCTCAAACTGCTGCTATCCATTTTAATAAGCATAAAAACATGGAATCAACCAAATAAACGAAATGCTACCACACTTTTTCACGATCCCAAGTGACCACTTTTATTAAGCACAGTTACCACAAGCACATTTCTGACAAGTGAACCTGAACAAATTAAAATTCATGCACACGTTTAAAAAATATATATTAACATGAGAATCAATGATCATGAAGAAAGAAAATAAAACAATCGCACTACATGAACGACAACGTGTACAATTTACACCGTTGTTACGACTGCGTCGAGATGATCGGGGTGCAAAAAGAGGGATTTACAGGAATTGAAAGCACTACACATTACGAAGAGAAAAAAGAAAACGGCGCAATTTCATACAGAGGCCATCCCTGGCCTGTAAAATTTAAAATAAATCATCTGAAATCATCGCAATACAGCACATGGTAGCTGAAAATTAAACGAAACAAAACCGAAAGTCTTTCACAGGAGAGGAAAAAATAAAACAACAGTTAGAATTGTAATTGGGTCATTGTTTAGTCGTCGTCAGAAGAGTCCCGTTCCATGGTGTACGCCATGAACAGCGCTTCGGGTCGGGCCGGGACGAGGGGATGACCCGGTCTCACAATCTCAAAGCCCAGGAAACTGAAAGTACGCAGTAGGGTTGCTGTCGAGGGAAGAAGAGGAGGCTGAATATTAGGAGGATACACCAATGTTACGAGACAGGCTGGCTATTAAGACTCTGGGGCCGGCACACCTGTGGTGCATTGGCTCAGCAATGCACCACAGAATCAACCAACCAGCCATCATCACCACACCCACCAACCAAACCGGTTTACTACATCCACCTGTTGGAGCCTCAACAAATGCACGTTGGCAGGGCTCAACTGCCACAGCCAAGTCCATCATAACATATACATATCACATGAAAGCTGTCAAAATGAAGTGGAAGTGAACTCCACTTCTTCCACTCCCCCCCCCCCCCCCTCACATGTACGAGGCTTATATATTGAATTTATTATCTGTCATGTACATGTTCTCACCCCCCAGGATTAAATCAAGTGTAATTTTCCACAACCTTCATTTGTAAGGCCGGCTTATGAAACTTGAAAATGAACCCATTACTCTCTTAAGAACTACACAAAGAAGTGGCATTTACCACTATAACAGCCCTTTCTGTCAAATTTTAAACGACATTGGAAGACACCCAACACGATAACTCGCATTGACAGCGTCATTTATGTTGTGGTGAACATCATCGGGTCCAGAAGCTTGAACATACTCATAAATGTTTTTTATGTACGTCAATGCAGAGTTAACTCCCTTTCCTTCGCTAATGCCACACGGAATGTTCCGGCACCCGCAACATTGTTGACCTTGAAAGTGATTTAGATGGCACAGCTTTGCAAGGTGGTGGTCTCACCTCGGTCGTCACGGTTCTTATGGAAGCAGATGAAGACGTGGTCAGCTTGCAGCTTCTCCTCGGCAAACTCCAACAGAAGAGCAAAACTGAGGGAGGAGAGGGGAGAGGGGGACAGGTGAGACTCTAGCTGCAGATGGGGATGGTGTCGATGGGTGGTGGCTGTGGCTCACCTGTCCTTGCTTCCCTCAGGCAGGGGCCCGGGGAGGATCTCCACGTAGAGGTTCCCGCCCTTCAGCGCCACGCGCCAGGTGCACTTCTTGCACTCGGCACGCCGCGACTCAAAGAGCAGGAATCGAACTCTGCTGTTGGCGGGAAGAGGCTCCTCAAGCACCAGCAACTGAGCATCCTGGGAGAGACGAGAGAGCGGGACCAGAGAGGGACACAGAGAGGCAGAGACGAGAGAGAGAAGGAGACAGAGAGAGACACACACACAGAGAGAGAGACAGAGAGGGAGAGACGAGAGAGAGGAGACAGAGAGACACAGAGAGGGAGAGACGAGAGAGAGAAGGAGACAGAGAGAGAGACACACACACAGAGAGAGAGACCAGAGAGACACAGCGAGGGACAGAGAGTCAGTTTAATGACGTGCAAAATGGGTATAAATTCAACACATGTTGAACATAGATCAATATCAGCATATGATTGGGTTAAAGTTACATCCCCTAAAATAGGAGGAAATGAAAATAGCGAGGAAAGAACCTGTGAAGCCGTAGATGTAATTGGGCCAGTGAAACGAAGAGTTGATTCGATTGAATTTAGATAGAGAGAGCTAGAGCTTGCGAGAGAAACAGAGAGATTTGACTGTCTGTAGCTCTTCGATTGGCAGCCATCGGGTTGAGACTGACAGTGCGTCAATCCAATTGTCAAGCAGTTAAGAGCGGATCAAAATCTCTTCAGAGAGGGCCAGGGTGTGTGTGTGTGTGTGGGTGTGACTTTCCTGTGCACCGGTTTACTCACAGAATAGAAAAGTGTCGCTGAAAGATTGCGATCCCGTTGATCATTCCCTCGCCCACCTGGGATCTTCAGGGGTGGGTGAGGGGCATCAGGAGCACCACCGAGGCCCTGGACAGGGGTTACTGCCGCAGCGCGCGCACCGCCGCGGACTGGAGACGCTGGAGGACGAAACAAGCGCACACAGGAAACGCAGTCATAAAAAAAACCTGAAATGTTCTATGCACCTTGATAGATATAAATCGATAGTGTGATATGAGACCAGATATCGCCTTCGCTTTTGGATGTTGTAATATCGTGGTGTCTCTTCCTGGCGTTTAAAAGGCTGCATTACAGTAAAGTGATGCCATATTCTGAACTTACAAGACTGTTCCGGGTGGTCTACTATTTGCCTTTACGCACTTAGTCATTATATTGTTGACTATTTATCCAAAATTATTATTTTTGTGAAAGCACGAATAGTCACCCACAATAAAAAAAAAAAAAATTGACAAAAATATCGATATTTCATTTAGTCCATAATATCCCCCAGCGCTAGGCTAACTGTTGCTATACTTGAAACTGTTTTATCTTTACCTTTTTATATTGTAGGCTAGGCCAATATTTATGTTCATTTAGCACTAAAGTGAACTGAGAAACATTTTACATAGACTTTTTATTTATTGTGTTACCCGAATCATGCTACATCGCTATATATACACACACGTACAGTATATATATCGTTATCGAGATATCAAATCACCGCTACATCGGAATGGATGAGTTTGGTCTCACCGACCAGCCCTACTTGATAAACAGGATGATTAAGACTTTGAGTGACAATTTTGACACGGCTTGTCATGGCTAATCACACACCTGGTGGTAAAATAGGGGCCCTGCAAAATTGCACACATAGCTGAACAACAAGTCTGAGCCGAGCCCAAGGCTGTGTTCTCCTTTCTCGAACACAAACAGGGGGGGGGGGAAACGGACCATGCGCAGTTCCCTCACCGCCGACTCAATGTGTTGAGAGGACCAAAATTAGGAACAAAAAAGGAAGAACATCTCCTTCTTTTCTACGCTTTCCAAGTCGACATGAGCGAGAATCCTTTGATAAATGGCACATAGGCCTAGTGCAAGTGGAAAAACACCAACTGTGGTAACATTTTAACCCTAGTTAAACTGTCATCCGTGTTGTGTGGCAAAACAAAAATTAACCACCTGGCCAGATGTACCTGCCTGCCATCTGACCCACTTTAAGACGAGGAGGCAGAGAAACGGCGGGGGGGTTGAAAAACAACAGATTATGCAATGAGTCAGACCAGCCATTTTGATTTAGGAGGCCAGTAAATGCATTACAGAATTGAACCAGCCTTGCGCGAGGCACGCATGCATGTTGCATACAAGAGTAATGGGCCACAGTGACAGGGACCCGAGCAGGTTTACCCACCCGCTAGCAGCAGCGGCAGCAACCACCGCCTCCACAGCAACCCAAACACTCACAGCTGCCTTGCTTACGCAAACGCCACCGCCGTGCTATATGTGGAGCGGACGTGCGAGAACCAGAAGGGAGGGAAAAAGCCATTGTCAACCCCTTGTGTGCTTCGACGTTCAACAACCCTCAAGTCTGTATGCAATATTCATGGGGCCTGGCGGAACAGGACAGTGCACCGCACTCCAGATGCAGTTACATAACAAAAGGGAGAATTTGACACACAGGGGGCACCGGGAAGCGGCCTGCAGAGCCTCTGCCAGGCGTCGGTGCAACGCCTGCTGGCCAGTGGACGTGAGGAATTATTGTAGCAGATCCTCTCGGTCTGCAAATGAAAACCCTGTTGACACAGCCCACTGCATTTTTGAATCCCAAGTGTGTGTGCAGAGCGGGCGGCGAACGCAACCTCGCCGGAAGAGTTATCTCTGCTGCTGGGACAGCTGCTCTGGTCACATGGGGAGGGGGTGGAGAGAGAGAGGGATGAGTTCAGAGCTTCTTGCATAACGATGGCATTTTCAGGTTAAACTGACTTTCATGCAAAGCCAGCGGGGAAGTGTATTAGACGGTGGTGGATTGCTGATTAACTAGTCTGTGTGGTTAGTTGGGTATGCATTTGCAACCAAGCAAGCATCAAATGAATACAATTATTTGGTGTCACGGGTGAATTCTGCATTCTGCAGAGACAACTTGGGTGCATTCATGTGACGTGACACCTGTGCTCTTTATAATGGACGGTGCAGATGGACCCAAACACATTTTACACTTCAACCCCATATAGGCCAATCAACGTCAAGGAATATGTCATCCAGGGACGCCAGTCTTTACAGATGGAGTGGAAATTTCCAATATTTAGCAAACTCGACCAGCCCAACCCGTTGAACTGGATAAGAAATGACAAGACACAGCTATAAAGACAGTTCTAAGACACACAGCGTGTGTGTTCATCATCATCATCATCACCACCCTCCTCCTAGATATGAATGCGTGGTGCTGCAACAACAACCATCACCGTGTGTTTCCATGTACAGCCCAGGATCACTCGACTCTATGCGACAAAAACAATAGAGCATTTTTTTTCCCATAGCTTCACACAATCCACACAACACACGTGAAGATTTACGTATGATTCTGATTAAATGGATGACTCGAGTGTGTTTATCTGCGTCGCACCTCCGCACACTTGAGAGGCCGAGATGGAAAAACACTGGCGGTGGTGGGGGGGGGAAAGAAAAAAAATCATCGATTGAGAAATCAACGCTGATTTGGGTTAGAAAACGCGTCGCTGTGGCGAAATGACCAGTTGTGCTGAATGAATCCACGGGTTTATTGACGCCGGGCGGTGGTCAGCAGCTGGTGGTCATTTTACGCGTTTGTTTTTTAATCGCCTTACACGTGTTTACGTTACAATCACAACGGAAGTTAGTCCGTTAGCAGTGGTAGCCAATTAGCGGGGACCGATATAACACAGATAGCCTTATATATACATATATAATCTATAATTTATATACACGTTGGAGCCGATTGTTCCATTAAAACACACCTTATTCACACCATTTATACAGCTCTTATATTATCTATATCGTCTCGAATGTTCGCGTCGCTAGCAGACGAGTAGCTAGCGGCGAGCTAACTGTCAGCATCCCCTTTAAGACACTTTAACGTTTTATATATGCGCCGACTTTAAATACTCTGGTCGTCGAGCGGGACTACTTCTCCCCCCCCCCACACACACACACACACACACACACACACGCTGGAATCACCCGTTATTGGGGTTTTATTTTAAATCTAAAAATGTTAAAATGGATGTAAACAAGTCAACAATTCGTTCACAACTAAACGAAAACACGTCGTGTAGGCCAGGGGACAGGGGGAGGGGCTCCGCGGAAGGAGACCTGGAGATAGGAGACGGCGGACGCACACACGTACCTTTCGCTCTCGGGGTGGTTGTTGTTGTTGCTGCTGTTGTTGTTGTTGTTGTTGTTGTTGTTGTTACTACTACTGGGTTTCTTTTCGACGACGACGGGCATCTCGGCAGCTCCGGAGTTTCTCTCTTTCTCTCTGACAAAACAGTGGCTATTCAATATCGTCTGTAGGTTGGATTTAACCATCCGCCCGACGACGACGACCTCCTCGGCGGGTGTGATGCGGACGAGCTGAGCGACGCCGTGTTTGTGTGTCGCGGGGGGGGGAGAGAGGGGAGAGAGAGTACTCCGCGGCTCTTTGTCAGGGAGGCGTGGCCTGTGGACGGCCGTGACGTCACTCGTGTGGGGGGGGCAATGGCGTGACGTCACACTCCGACCCGCCGACGTGTTAATTGCGTTAAACACTCAATTCATTGTTTGATTGTGAGTTTTGACGGCAATCGAATATTTTCAATGGAGACACCAAACGTTTTCAAGCTGACTCCAAACCCGAAACAACACATTTCTTACAATATCAATTATGTGTCAATTATTATATCAATGTGTTTATATTTTTATAGTTGTATTTATTTATTCATTTATTTTATTCTACTATTCTACTGTATTTTCTCTTGTTTTATTCTATTGCTATGCAACCTGGCACAAGAATTTCCTTCGGGATCAATAAAGTTTCATCTTATCTTACTGTATCTTATATCATAATAACAATAATATTGTACTATATTAATACGTGCAATTCTTTTATGCTTTACAAAAAATTCATTTTCATCTATTATTTATTGCTATTATATTTATTCTGAAATTCTATTTTCATTTCTTTTATTTCTATCTCAAATATTTTAGTGTCGGTCCCCTGTGGCGTCGTTATTGGAAATTGTATACAGTACACGTATACAACACAACTTGTGTGTACTGTAAACTGTGCTCTAACGTCGGCCACACCAGCACTGGTCCAACGAAGTAAAATGGCAAATTGCAGCCAAGTGTGAACAGGAGCTGAGGTGGCCATCTTTTTAACCACCAGCTCTCATCTGTGCCTGCCAGTCAGCCAGCCTGGGACATCCTGGGGTGTGTGTGTGTGTGCGTGTGTGTGTGTGTGTGTATGTCTCTGTGTGTGTGTGTGTATGTCTCTGTGTGTGTGTTGCACCCTCAGTCAGTGTCTCAGAGCAGAAGACACACACACACACATACACACTCCGCTGAGCAGGGTTGAGTCCTAGCCCTCAGTTACACAGTCAAACATGAACGTGAGAGTTCAACATTGGTAAGATCCTTCCTTTTAATTGTGAACTAAATGTATATTAGGTTTACTGTGTGCACTTTGTCAATACCTGCCAATGCATGAGGCACTTTGTTATTAAGATATAGACACTACTACATTGAGTGTGTGTGTGTGTGTGTGTGTGTGTGACTTACTGACTGTGCATGTGTGTGTGTGAGAGAGATAGTGTCAGACTGACTGTACGTGTGTGTGGCTTTATGTACACAATTGATCTTAATGTATACTTCTTATCCTCATTGAATTGTTCAATCATTCACTGATTCCAGATAAACCCTGAACTCAAATCCTCACTCGAGAGGAAAGGAAAAGTAACAAGTTGGAACAAACTCACATAACGTCACCAAAAGTAAATAATAAACCTGCATTTTCTTTAGGCTATATTGATATTGGATAACTTATTATATATGTATTATGCAATCAACCAGTGACCATTCTCTGTGTCCCTATAGTGTCCTATGAGCGGATTCTGTCCATCCAGAGTCTGAACGACGTGGCTAACCCATGGAAGGGCTTCACTATGAACCGCTGCCTAGCGCTGGCCCTGCTGGTGGTGGTGGTTAGCTCCAGTGTGAACGAGCTGCACGGTGGGTCTTAACTATGCCATACTAACTTCATGAACTGTGTCGATTGGATATAACTTCTATAACTTAATGGACTCCTATCATACCACCAGGTGTGAGCGTGATTAGCCATTCCAAGCGTCGCCTACCCAGTGGACTGTAGCACAACTTGTAGGCTGATCTATCCACCATACATCTACGTGGACACTCCCACTTGTGATGTCAAGTGGGGCCATTCCAACCAGTTTTTGAAACCGCTTGGAATGGCTAATCATGCTCACACCTGGTGGAAATAGGATCCATTAATTCTCGTCTTCCCTCTCTCTCTCTGATTCTAACTATTCCACTGACTTATAAACGTCTTAACGTACGTTGATATTCTTGCAGAAGCCTTGGAGTACGCGTGCGATGAGACGTACCGAGGGATCATGTATTTAGGGGGTATGCAAGAAGGCTCGGCAACTCAGGTATCCAAGTCGCCATCCATCATACACATACATGTATATATACCAAGCATACGTCCAACGTACCTAGTATATACTTTTACAGGCCTTGGGTAAAATGGCTGGTTTGCTTGTGTGTGTGTGTGTGTGTGACTACAGGGGCCATGGTGGAACAGCGTTCTGGGCTGGTGGGGGTCAGAGGAAGTGGGAGTGATACGGAGAAGGAAGCGGCCAATCAGTGGCAGAGGAATGCTGAGACCCAAGCCTAAAGCGTGATGCTGAACAGTGCCCATAGTGATGATTACAAGATGGATGTCGTGGAAGTCTAGATTTGAGAAAGCTGTTTACTTGAATGGGTGAAGAAGCCAAACCGTATCGTATGTCAGTAACACTGTTTATTCATATCAATGAAGACATTAAAAAGTGCATTCGCAGGCGTGTTTTGTTTTATTTGACTGCATAGTTTATATGCATTTGTATGAAAGATAAATATGCACATTTAGAATATAGTACAGAAAAAAACACAAACACTTTCTTTGTTCATTCTGTAAAACAAAATGTTACACGCGTTCCACTAGCAGAACAAAGTAACGTCCACTAATATGGATAGAAATGGGTATGCCATGAAAACCAAAACAAAGATCAAATGTAAGAAAGCAACTTAAAACATCTTGTAACACACAATCTATTTACAAGTCAACACCCATGGCCACACTAACACACAGGAGGTGTGACCGTGTGTGAGTCGCCACGGTCACCATGGACACAGGTCGTGTTTGTCTCAGCGGCAGCCGCACTCTTTGGCCACCATGTTGGGCTTGATGGACAGGTAGGTGCCGTGCGCGTTCAACTCCACCACCTGCAAGTCCTCGTAGGCCACGGGCACGCAGCAGAGGTGCCGGTCCATCGCCCTGCCTCCGCGGATCTGGGCGTTGAGCAGGATGGCGTGGTTGTTCCCGTTTTGCAGCGGGTAGCCGCACGTCCCGTGGCAGTTGTGGATGTCGGCCGTGTCGGGGCCCACCAGGTGCTCCGCCAGGCTCACGGTGAGGCTCTGCAGCCCGCAGACGGTCTGGCCTCGGGCCTGGCCGCCGCCGCCGCCGTCGCCGCCGTCGCCGACACCGTCCTCCTGCTGGCGCCCGGCCCTGGCCGCCCGCAGGCCTCGCTGGACCTCGTAGGCCTGCACCACCGCCTGCAGGGCCTTCAGCAGCAGGAACGCTCTGTACTGCCGCTCCCCTAGGGAATGGAATGCGAGGTAGAAGAGAAACCGTAGGTCCAACTGTGTTCTTACTAGTGTTTACTTAGTTCAAGTCACGACTGCAAGTGAATTGGAATAAATACCACAGTGACCAAAAGTGACCACATACGAGTTAGACTTTCATCCATAATATTATTGGGTTGTTGTTGTTGTTGTGTTGTCAAGGAAACACCTTGTTCTATTGGAGTGAGCATTTAACCGTGCTGTGATATAAACACGCCAATTTCCTTCTATTGTAACTCCTCACCTGCGGGTGGCTCCTCTTTGGCAAACGTGCTGAGGGCCTGGAGTCGTTCCAGGCTCTTGATGACCCCCTGCTCCACTTCCTCGACCTCTGCCTCTGCCTCCTTCTCCTCCACCAACTCCACCTCAACCATCAACCGCGTCACCTGCGCCACCGCCTGCCCCAGCTTCCGCCCGAGCTCCTCCACCAGGTGGGGCGGCAGGGCCAGCTCCCGCCCGTGGCCCCCCAGCCGGAGGGCGGAGCGGGCCGCGGGGAAGGAGAAGACGGTGGGCGACGAGGATTTGAGCAGCGTGGCCAGGAGGGTCTCGCTGGACGCCGGGCCCAGGGCCAGTGGGGGCAGGGACTGCAGCAGAGGGACCGACGAGGAGCTTGAGGAGCTGGAGGTGGAGGTGGAGCTGGAGCTGGAGCTGGAGCTGCCAGCCTCGACGGGGGCCTGGGGCGAGACGCCGGCCAGGAAGTTCTGGAGCTCGCACAGGAAGGAGAAGGTGTCTGAGGAGGCGCCCGGCCCGGAGGTGTCCACAGTTTGTTGTGCTCTGAAGTAGAGGAGGATTCTGAGTGTCAGTCTGGGAACCTCCTATAGAATCACAACAAGCAGGTAAAAATAAGTTTACCAAAAAAGTTAAGCCGAGGATCACCTGATGTCTGGTCCGCTTTCCGGCAAGAAAACCAGAAATGGAGTCATGTCGATTTTACTTCCTGGTCCTCCTCCACCACCATTCAGAATCTCCTGCAGCTTCCGTCCTGTAGAGAAAGTAAGAACCCGTGTACACACTCGCATGGAATCTAAAATACGACAGATTGAAACACCAAGTGGCCTGTACTGCGTGGTTTACCTGCAGTAGATGATTTAGTCTCAAGGAGTAAACTCCATTTCTGACTATGATGACGTTGCTCTGATGATGCTCTCCCTGCCAAGATCACATACCGGGTTTCTCCTGAGATGCACACAGTCTGGGGAAAAGAGAAGAGCCCATTAGAAATGCATGTAGTAGTATTTACTCACAGCATGGCTACCACTTTATATGGAGAACATGTGTACCTTACCTGTGTGTTTGGATGGAGGTGCTGACTGGTGACCGCCATGTCCACGAGGCCCTCTACCGCGAGTGGCCTTTTGAATGCCAGGAGCAGGGTGGGCTTCAGCGAGAGCAGGGGGGACTCTGGGACGCCGAAGGTCAAGACGAGCGCTCCTCCCTGCGTCCCCACCAGCTCTGAACACACACACACACACACACACACACACACACACACACACACATATACAATACACAGACGATTGACCATCACTAACATTGCAATAGTACATTACACAGCAAAAATAACGTGTGTGTGTGTGTGTGTGTGTGCGTTGATGCGGTTTCACGCCAAGTTACCCGTGTGTGGCCGCAGAACGTCCATTTGGTTTGTTGTTGTCGTCCCACACGTTGCCCCTCGAGCGCGGAGGTCCGTGAGCGCCGCCCACGACACGTCCCGGAGCCCGGAGTTCACACACATTCCAAACAGGGCAGCGTTGAGGTCGCCCTGCAGGCCAGGGCTGCTGCTGCTGCTGCTGCTGCTGCCACCTCCGGTCTCACACAATGCTGCGGATAAATCACTGAGGGCGGAGGTGGTGGCGCTGGCCGTGGCTTGAAGGGAGGCTCCAGGGAGGTCTCCGTCGGCTCTGGCTGCCAGCGGGTCTGCTCCTGGGCGGAGGGCGTCCGTCATCACGGGCCTGGACCTCTTTGCCCCTGGGATGACCGAAAGAACAGCAAATTTGAAATGTTGTGGTGCAAATGCAATGCAAATGACAATACAAACAGCTATTATGTGATGTAAAGTTGCTCTAGCTAATGATGCCCAGGTCGTACATAGAAATGTGTGAATGAAAGGGCAGGATTTCACACATAACTATCTTTAAAGCTATAAACTTCACACATCATAAACATAAACATACACATTTCCAGGCATTGGGAGAGAAATCGGCTGCTTGTGTGTGTGTGTGTGTGTGAGGGTGGATAATCCGACCTGTCGTGGGGGCGTCTGGGGCATCTGGGGCCGGGGCCTGGGCCTGCGTCTGTCCATCGGCACCGTGTCTGTCTGTGACCTGTCTGGGAAGGCACTCCCCACACATAAACGTACACAACGCGGAGCAGTAGAAAACACTGAGAACGGCCCACATGCCTCCTGGTCTGAGTCAACGTTAATGTGATCGCCGCGATGATTCTCTGAGTCTCTGGTCTGGTTCTGTTTTGGTTCTGCCTGAACCGTTTTTTGGTAAGGGTCAAGTCGAAGAGGAAGGGGTTTTTATAGTAAACCCCTGTACACACGCCTTCTTATTGAGCAGTAGTGAACGACCTGCCCCCAAACAATGCAACCAACGCCGCCTGTCCTTGGAAGGCTCTGGTGTGTTGTAGCAGCCTGCCTGTAAGCAGCGTTGTAAGGCCCACCGTCTACCCTGGTAGAACACCACATGCTCTCTCTCGGTGTCTCAAAGTGCGATAAGAGCGGGGAATAAGGAAGGGGGAAAAAAACATTGCACAATCGATGGTTGTGTGAGGTCTAGGACACATACCTAGCGGTAACCTCCCTCTGGCTGGAATCAAGATTAATAGCTAGATGAGAAAAGACACCCACAACAGAGGAGGAGGAGGATTGGAACAATGATTAAATACTGACCACACGTTAGGTGGCTTCCGCAAAAACATGAGTTGCTCATACTATACGGCACAATGGCTTCATATAGACTAGATAACACTCGAAGAACAGTGGACAACGATGTGAAATGTCCCACTTTTTAATGTTATCATAAAATAATCGTCCCACAAATCCTGACATTCATGAACTCACTTTCAGTTCAATCCTAATGATTAATAAACTATAATATAATTTATACTAATACGAGAATGGCAAATAGAAGTCCTTGACCGAGTCCTCGTTGGTTTGATACCATTTATTATACAATATTACATAATATGTTGATAACCTGCAAGAAAGTATCTCATCCTGCGTCTCCACAGAGAGCGAAAGTTGTCTCACAGCTGCAGCCTTGTTTTGCAGACGAGTCAAGGTCTCCCGCACGGCGCGGAGTCAGAGGTGGACGCCAGCAGATAACCCCAAGGCTCATCCCACACACCCCCCATACAGTATGTCAGGTGGGATGAAATAAGATAAATGAAGTATAGGGTGTGGAAAAACATGAATACAATATCTACTTTTTGGACTATTACCGGCCTTTCGATGACACTAGACTTCCAGGGGGGGGGAGACCGTGGATTAAACTAGGAACTCTGCTACATAGCATCCAGACACTCTCACTGTACTGTACTGGTCATGTATCACTTATCATAAGATAGAACTTTATTAATCCCGAAGGAAATTCTTGTGCCAGAGGTTGCATCATTATACTTTATCATCACATGTTGCTGCTACTATCTACTAGTTACCAATTACTATTTTATGCTAGTATAAGAATATTACTGTACTGCACGCGGACAATTTTACTACATTTTTGCACCAAAAGCCAGAGTATTGCTACTCTTACTTGTCACTTTTACTTTTATCTTACTAATTAAATTGTTTTAGAATGTATGTTTAGAAGAATACTGCAGGAGTGAATGGGGAGTAAGCATTCCATTGCACTTGTTTACCTACATATGGCAATAAAGATATCTTAAAGAATAAAGATAAATAAAATAAAGTAAAGAATCTTGAATATTGAACTTGGAAAATAATCTCTCATTCTGGAAAACTACTCAAACGAGGGTAACTAGGTGCTTAGATCTATAAAAGGGATCACGGTGAGCCATTTCCTCAGGCTTAGCCATCTCAACAGACAGTTCAACCACAGAAAGTTAATGAACGGTGGACTGGTTTCCAGTGGATCCTGCTCCTCCCTGGCTGTCATCACCTCAGATATTAAATCTTCTACACCCTCAACGGAGACCTTGTCATTCCATCCACCAGACATGGTCCACCCACCCCCCCCCCTCCCACTGGTAGTCAAGACAGACACAAATGATTTATATCAAACCATTTTAATAATAATAATAATAATCATAAAAAGCAAAACAAAACATTTTCAATTTGTCATTAGAACATCTTAAGATAAAAGCACCAACACCAAATAGCAAGAATATTTCCATGGAAAAAAAAGCCCAGGGCATTTTGGAACGTAGGTTTGCCGTTATTGCACCTCAAGCCTGCCCTGGCTTCACACTATACACAGGTCACGTGTTTTAAAACAGACAGCTTATCCCTACGTTAGAAGAACTGCAGCAAATCCTTTAACCCCTCCACCCCGCCCCCCCCGACCCCACCCCAGAGATACAGGCCTTACAAGCGGAGGCATATTAGTGACCGGACGAGGGGGAGAAGGAGAAGGCTTCGGCTGAAGTGGCTTGATGTACTACGGGACAGTGAGAACATTACGGTTGCTGGGTGGTATTTTTCTAAGTCGTTTGTTTTCTAAGAGAGACACATGCACATTTAGTCTAAGGCATTTTTGTCAGCGGTTAAGTTACCTAAAGGGCCAATTGTTGTCTAGTGACAATACGATGCTTGCCGAGCGACAGCAGCGGTGATGCAGCAGTGTTGCGTTGCGTTGCGTTGCTTCACACAATCAACACAAGAGTATTTCCTGAGTGTAACCTTTGGCAGGATTCTAGATAAACAGCCTCTTGTGTTGCCGCGAATCGACGCTCTCTCTGCGAGATCGTGTGAGATAAGCGTGAGCGCGGACGCTTTTATACGCGTCGTCATGCTTGCAACACGTGCCAAGGCGCTCCAACGGCAACACTTTTTTTCATGTCCCTTTGACTCAATCTAGGAAGTGACGGCAAAACGAGAACGAGAACAAAGGGGGGGGGGGGTACCGTTCAAATCATAAAAATAAGTACATAAACGTACAATAAAAAGCTGTCACAGTTAGTAACCACAACAAAAACGTATTCCTGCCCCCGTCCGCACACATACACATACATCGCTGCAGCCGCCATCCGGACCGGAGGAAGTGTGAGGAGTTGCTCGACGGAACCAGGCGAGCTTATCGGGTCGAGCGGGTCGACCCGAACCCGTAAGCGCACCAGGGATGAGAGGAGAACCTTCTCGATTAGCTGCATCATGTTCCTTGTTTTGAGTGAAGGAGAGCACCGTGCTGTCTAGTAGTATTAAAAGCCCATCAGCATTTTTTTCTTTTAAGTCAAACGACAACAAAAAGAAAAAACTGCTTAATACAGAACAACGAAACTCGTATCAAACGCCAGGTATAAGAAAACATCTGAACAGTGTCAACAAGATCCTACAATTACAAAAGACCCCTCAGTGCTGGTAACTTAACAACTGGAACTTTTTCACGGCTATGGGTTTTAAAAAGCATTTTTTGTCTTTTTTTTTCTCCACCCTAAAAAAAGAAACCCCTTACAAACACATTTGTGTTTACAGATCAACCGAGATCTAGAGTCTACACAGGAAAGCACTTCTATTGAATAGTTTTGATTATCCCTTCGACCGATCACGGCGTCTCTGTTAAAGGAACAAAAATGCTTTTTCTTAGTATTTTTTTGTGTTTTGCTTACCCAGGTGACACTGGGAAATCAGTAATAGCCGTTAGTTGTTCAAAGTACAGGTTAATTATTAAAACCACGATGATAGCGTCATACGCCCGCTTTCTAACAACACAAACGGCCGCTCAAAGGTGAGCCCAGGACAGGAAGAGGGGATGTGAGGCTGAGGTTTCCTATTGTATGCACCAAAAATAAACGGATTATTAACGGATACATTTCTGGTTATTTGGAAGAAGAAGGAAAAAAAAGCACCGTTTTCCTCCCCCCCAGTCTAATATGGTAAACAAACGTCTGATACAATGAATGATTCCACCGCTAGATTCTGGTTCTAGTCGCACCGCTGTTAAACTAACACATGGTATTGTGACGCATTTCTTATTTGGAGTGTACAGCAAATATTATTACAACCAGCCTCTTATCTTAACTCTTATCTCCAATTCACTTATATATTTATATCTTTTTATGTATACATATATATATATATATATATATTTATATATATCCATATTTTTTTCTAATGACAACAGACTAAAGGAGCCAACAACAACATATGTACAAAACAGTGTGTCAATGAACATAAACAAAATATCTCAAGAAAAAAACCAAAAAAAACAGTTTTTCGGGAGCAACACGTGACAGTTTGTAAAAAAAATTAAAAATAATAAAATAAAAATACAGGATAAAAAAAAAAAGTCATGGCCTTACGCTCGCTTAGCGGGACTCAAGCTCGCGAGCTAAATCCCTGCGGACACCCAGGAGGGTGTCGGGGGAGGGGCTGGGGGGAGGGGGCGGGGCAAGACGATCACATCTTAAATACAAAGAAAAAAAAGAAAAAAAAGAAAAAAAAGTCCCTGTTTTTTTTAACGAGCAGCACCAAGTATTCTTTTTTCTTTTCTCTTCTTAACTTAACTTTTAACGGTTTTCAATATTGAATAAATAAGTTCAGGCACAGTCTGGAGATAGCACCATTGTTTGTTTGTTTGTTTGTTTGTTTTCAGACTGTCCGTCAAGTAGAGCAGACACAACGGTTGCATTCGACTCCACTGATCCATTTTAGGATCGATTAAAAAGGGGAGGAGGAGGAGGATGGGAAGGGGGGATACCAAAAAACAAAGCGAGACTGTCAGCATAAATATAATCATCTAAATTATACACAATTATACAGTCTACTATTGAATCCCATTCACAGTACAAACACTGTTAGAAAAATAACTTAGAAAAATAAAACAGCCAAAACAAAAGAACAAAGTGTGACAACAGTCCAGTAGTATGCGGTAGTTCTTGTTGTTGCTTTTTGTATTCCCAGTGTGAGGGTGTGTGTGTGTGTGTGTGTGTGTGTGTGTGTGTGTGTGTGTGTGTGTGTGTGTGTGTGTGTGTGTGTGTGTGTGTGTGTGTGTGTGTGTGTGTGTGTGTGTGTGTGTGTGCGTGTGTGTATGCATGCTGGCTCGATCTTTAACTCCACACGTGAACAGCCGAGTCTCTGAATATTTACTACCTACAGTTGCGGTTTGAGATAAACGACAGCATTGGAAGCCAAATCAGAACCTGGTTCTTGAGAGAACAGTACAAAAACCCAAATTGTGTTTTTGCAGGTTAGACAAAGCGTAGCACCTGAGGACCGGACTTGAGCCGAGCTGACCCCACCCTGCCGGCCCGAACCCCCAACACCCTAGCGGCCTTCCCCAGCAGGCCAGGCTGTGAGGCTGGACTGTGGGCAGATAGAGCTACCCATCATAGGTTATGGAGAAACCTCTCTACCAGAGAGAACTCATCTCGTGGATCTATATCTACTACTCCACTCAGCTAACATTTGTAGCTTTTTAGCAACTGTCTGAGGCGTGCGGTGTACCTGCAGACTGAGCCACGGTGGGGGGGGTTAGTGGAGACACTCTGTGACATAGCTCGTGGGCGGGGTTTTATCAGACTAGTGGGCGGGGTTTAACAGATCCATCAGTGATGTCAGAATCTTGGTGAGCTCCCAAAAGGGGATTCGTGGATTCTCTGCATTTACTTCATGAATGTTAAAGGTGCTATAAGTAAGAATCAGAAGTGTATTCTGAGCTCCGTGTCTTGAGGCAATAACAATCAGAAACTAATGTGAGTTCTAATCATAATTAAACCTTGTACACATGTAAAAAAAAAAGCTATGAAATATATATATATATATTTTTTTTTAATTATCCACGCTTACATGTCACTTTGTTAATTTTTCCCGCAAAATCCAACCCGACTCAAATATAAGAGAAATCAACCCAAAAGCTGTTCTACGCAACAGAGAGAGTCGGGGAAGCGCTCATGTTTTAACTTCAGCTACAACCTGCTAGTTTCTGGTTGTTATTGTCTCAACCCACGGAGCTCAGAATGCACTGATTCTTACATATAGTACCTTTAAATATTCCATTTATTAATTAGACAATGATGATTAATTAATCGTAGAATAATTAAAAGCACCATTCAAGCACAATCAGAGCCATGTGTTAACCGGCAAACTATTTTGAGAGCCGTACAAGTTATTGTGAGGGCCACAGAATATAGCCGCATGTTTATCGCATCCATAATCATCGCGCAACTAATTCCATTACTTGTCAGCTTGACTCATGCTTTGGAAATGTGAGTGTGTGTTTGCGTGCGCGCCCGTGCGTGCGTGTGTGTCTATGTCTGTTTCTGTGTGTGTGTGTATCTGCGCGTGCGTGTGGATCTGCGTATGTGTGTGTATCTGCGTGTGTGTGTGTGTGTATCTGCGTGTGCGTCTATGAATGTGGCTGCGTGTGCGTGTATGTCTGTGTGTGTACCTGCATGCGTGTGTGTGTGTGTGTGTATTTGTGTGCATGTGTGTGTCTGTGTGTGCGCATGTGTGTGTATCTGCGTGTGGGTCAAGCAGATGTGTTATATCCCAGTACGGCAGCCGGTCTCGGAGGAGGAGGCGAGCGGTCGGTTGGTGTGTGTGGTGGAGGCGTTGAAAAGCATCGGTAGAGAGGGTGAGCGCCTTGGGCCCGGCGCCTGTCCGATTGCATAGGTTACATGTTGGGTTGAGGTAGATTTCATCAGTTACCTGCCAGAGCACATAGAGAGGCACAGCATCAGGACCAGACACACACACACACACACACACACAGACAGACAGACAGACAGACAGACAGACAGACAGACAGACAGACAGGAGGCTGTTAAAGGTGAACGTTGCCTATCTTTAACCTGATCTCTCCTATCGATCCGCATTAGGGACATGGTTCAGTTATTGCCAATGCTCTCTCTCAGCAGCATGGGACACATTGGTCATTTGGATATACTACTGCCCACATTGAAATAACCCAAAGCCAGGTTGAAAAGCGGCAAAGTTATCCTTTAGGGGACATATTATGCCACCAGGTGTGAGCGTGATTAGCCATTCCCATGCGGTTTCAAAAAGCGGTTGAATGGCCCCACTTGACATCACAATTGGGAGTGTCCACCTAGAAGTACTGCTGGATAGATCAGCCTACCACCTATACCCAGTGGACCGTAGCAACTGGTAGGCTGACCTATCTAATCACACTCACACCTGGTGGTACAATCCTTTAAGAGAGTCCTTTAAGCTCCATGAAAACAAGTTCAAATCAATGCTAAAACCTGCAGCAATATGCCTGTTAGCAGTAGGCTGTGTGTTGTTATCCTTGTCTGGGTGGACCAGACAATAGACTAGAATTGAATTGGCATGAGCTTATTAAAATGACTGCTTTGATTACAGGCCTTCACCGAGACGCATTGAAATCAATGATTACAAAAGAAAGGGCAGATAGATTGAGCCGATGGCTGCAGCCAGTGCTACTGGGTGAAGGTCGTCTTCTGTGTCTAATGACTGCAGAAACAGAAGTGTGTTGTGTTGTGTTGTGTTGTGTTGTGTTGTGTTGTGTTGTGTTGTGTTGTGTTGTGCGACGGCGTGGGGCTGTGCGGTCACCTGACTACACTTCCTTCCTGGGAGGAAGTAAATTGCATTTCCCCTCCTCGGGGATTGACTCGACTAATCTAATTGTGTATTCGAGCACCACAACAACAACAACAACAAGCAATGAATGTTGGGCATGGTAACTCGCATACTCTTGGCTACCCTCACCCTATCGCTGGATAGGGTTGTGTTGTTGATTGGCTACTGGAAAATAAATATACCACACAATAGGACTGGTATCTTTGGCTGTGTCGTATTCTATGGGCATGTACGTATATCAAATATTTTATTTTACAGAGCAATCATCTATATTTACACAAGATTCGAGCACAAACAGACTAAATGTCACGGCGGCGGTGTACTTTGCTAAACACTAGTGTGTACACGTGAGCTGGCAATTTGTACTTTTTACCATATTTATTAGGTACTAGCTACTAATTGTTCAGAGTTGTTTTAGGATTTATGTTTATAAGAATAATATTTAGAAGAATACTTTTGACGGTACTATTACCAATTAAGTAGAGTTGTTTTAGAATGTATGTTTAGAAGAATACTGCAGGAGTGAATGGGGAGTGAGCATTCCATTGTACTGGCAATAGACATCTTCAATCTTGAATGTGAATTGAGTCATAAAATCAATTCAAAACCCGTCGGGACTCACCCTGTTCTGATGCAGAACCGCGGAAAGCCAGAATCAGACTGTTGTACACACACAGTCCTCTCGCCATCTGATTGCTTGCACACACTCACCCACCCTCCCACCCAACACCCTCACCCCCTCGCTCCTTCCTAAGGCGCCCCCGGAGGTGGAGGAGGAGAGGCCCAGCAGCGACCCCAAGCCTCCAGAGACGGGCGGAGCGCTCCCAAACTGATGGGAGGGTGTGGCCGTGGGGACCACGTGGTGAAAGATACCTGCGGAGGACACAGAGCAGGAGGAGGAGCAGGGGGAAGAGCAGGAGGAGGAGCAGGGGGGGGAAGAGCAGGGGGAGGAGCAGGGTGAAGAGCAGGAGGAGGAGCAGGGGAAGGGCAGGGGAGGAGCAGGGGAGGGGGGGGAGAGAGCAGGGGGAGGAGCAGGGGAAGAGCAGGAGGAGGAGCAGGGGGAAGAGCAGGAGGAGGAGCGGGGAAGAGCAGGGGGGGAGCAGGGGAAGAGCAGGAGGAGGAGCAGGGAGAAGGGCAGGGTGAGGAGCAGGGGGAAGAGCAGTGAAGAGCAGGAGGAGGAGCAGGGGGAAGGTCAGGGGGAGGAGCAGGGGGAAGAGCAGGAGGAGGAGCAGGGGGAAGAGCAGGGGGAGGAGCAGGGGAAAAGCAGGAGGGAGCAGGGGGAGGGCAGGGGAGGAGCAGGGGGAGCAGGGGGAAGAGCAGGAGGAGGAGCAGGGGGAAGCAGGGGGAGGAGCAGGGGGAGGCAGGGGAGGAGCAGGAGGAGCAGGGGAGGAGCAGGGGGAGGAGCAGGAGGAGCAGGGGGAGCAGGGGGAGGAGCAGGGGGAGGAGCAGGGGGAGGAGCAGGGGGAGCAGGGGGAGGAGCAGGGGGAGCAGGGGGAGGAGCAGGGGAGAGCAGGAGGAGGAGCAGGGGGGGGAGAGCAGGGGGAGGAGCAGGGGAGAGCAGGAGGAGGCAGGGGAGAGCAGGGGAGGAGCAGGGGAAGAGCAGGAGGAGGAGCGGGGGGGGGAAAGAGCAGGGGGAGGCAGGGGAAGGGCAGGGAGGAGGGGGGGGGGAAGAGCAGGGGGAGGAGCGGGGGGGGGAAGAGCAGGGGGAGGAGCAGGGGAAGAGCAGGAGGAGGAGCAGGGGGAAGGGCAGGGGGAGGAGCAGGGGGAAGAGCAGGAGGAGGAGCAGGGTGGAAGAGTAATCATCAGTAAGCTCTCTCTCACACACACACACACACCACACACACACACACACACACACACACACACACCACACACACAACACACACACACACACAACAAGACACAGACAGACAGACAGACAGACAGACAGACAGACAGACAGACAGACAGACAGACAGACAGACAGACAGGAGGCTGTTAAAGGTGAACGTTGCCTATCTTTAACCTGATCTCTCCTATCGATCCGCATTAGGGACATGGTTCAGTTATTGCCAATGCTCTCTCTCAGCAGCATGGGACACATTGGTCATTTGGATATACTACTGCCCACATTGAAATAACCCAAAGCCAGGTTGAAAAGCGGCAAAGTTATCCTTTAGGGGACATATTATGCCACCAGGTGTGAGCGTGATTAGCCATTCCATGCGGTTTCAAAAAGCGGTTGGAATGGCCCCACTTGACATCACAATTGGGAGTGTCCACCTAGAAGTATGCTGGATAGATCAGCCTACCAGCCTATACCCAGTGGACCGTAGCAACTGGTAGGCTGACCTATCTAATCACACTCACACCTGGTGGTACAATCCTTTAAGAGAGTCCTTTAAGCTCCATGAAAACAAGTTCAAATCAATGCTAAAACCTGCAGCAATATGCCTGTTAGCAGTAGGCTGTGTGTTGTTATCCTTGTCTGGGTGGACCAGACAATAGACTAGAATTGAATTGGCATGAGCTTATTAAAATGACTGCTTTGATTACAGGCCTTCACCGAGACGCATTGAAATCAATGATTACAAAAGAAAGGGCAGATAGATTGAGCCGATGGCTGCAGCCAGTGCTACTGGGTGAAGGTCGTCTTCTGTGTCTAATGACTGCAGAAACAGAAGTGTGTTGTGTTGTGTTGTGTTGTGTTGTGTTGTGTTGTGTGTTGTGTTGTGTTGTGTTGTGTTGTGTTGTGTTGTGTTGTGTTGTGCGACGGCGTGGGGCTGTGCGGTCACCTGACTACACTTCCTTCCTGGGAGGAAGTAAATTGCATTTCCCCTCCTCGGGGATTGACTCGACTAATCTAATTGTGTATTCGAGCACCACAACAACAACAACAACAAGCAATGAATGTTGGGCATGGTAACTCGCATACTCTTGGCTACCCTCACCCTATCGCTGGATAGGGTTGTGTTGTTGATTGGCTACTGGAAAATAAATATACCACACAATAGGACTGGTATCTTTGGCTGTGTCGTATTCTATGGGCATGTACGTATATCAAATATTTTATTTTACAGAGCAATCATCTATATTTACACAAGATTCGAGCACAAACAGACTAAATGTCACGGCGGCGGTGTACTTTGCTAAACACTAGTGTGTACACGTGAGCTGGCAATTTGTACTTTTTACCATATTTATTAGGTACTAGCTACTAATTGTTCAGAGTTGTTTTAGGATTTATGTTTATAAGAATAATATTTAGAAGAATACTTTTGACGGTACTATTACCAATTAAGTAGAGTTGTTTTAGAATGTATGTTTAGAAGAATACTGCAGGAGTGAATGGGGAGTGAGCATTCCATTGTACTGGCAATAGACATCTTCAATCTTGAATGTGAATTGAGTCATAAAATCAATTCAAAACCCGTCGGGACTCACCCTGTTCTGATGCAGAACCGCGGAAAGCCAGAATCAGACTGTTGTACACACACAGTCCTCTCGCCATCTGATTGCTTGCACACACTCACCCACCCTCCCACCCAACACCCTCACCCCCTCGCTCCTTCCTAAGGCGCACAGAGCAGGGGTGAGATACCTGCGGAGGGTGAAGAGCAGGAGGAGGAGCAGGGGGAAGGTCAGGGGGAGGAGCAGGGGGAAGAGCAGGAGGAGGAGCAGGGGGGGGGGAGCAGGGGCAGCAGAGAGAGCAGGGCAGAGGTGGCAAAGCAGAACGAGGGAGGAGAGGAGGGGAGAGAGACAGAGAGACAGAGGAAGGGAGAGAGAAGCAGGGACTGAGCCAGGTTGTGCACAGCAGCAGCAAGCGAGTTTTCCACATGCGTACAAGTAAGCAGACAGTCGGCCCACTATGACCACCGCAGAGAAACCAACAGCAGTGACTGGTTACTCATTTCAAAACGTGGCTTATTGTCATAGTGAAACGACTCACAACGAAAGCACAACCACATCCACCCACAGAAAATGCCGACATTTGATGACAGCGTTCAGCCTTCAGGGACTTTATTAATATCTTCCAAACACGGACTGGAGAGAATTTATGGGCACGCATGGCCCCACCCCACCACGCCACACCACTTCCTGGTTATCCACCAACCAGCTATCTCCTTCCTGCTGGTTGGTTCGCTGAACTCCCAACCCTTAAAGGAACAGCAGTCTCTGGTGAATGTCTCTCAATTGTGTATCACCACAGACCACTGTTAAAGTGTTACAAGTAAGGAAGTGACATTTTCAGTGGGTGGTTCAAACGCAAGATATTAAGCAGCCGGGGTGGGTGGGGGGGGGGGTTCAAAGCCAAGCAGCGTGAGCACCAGCCAGTCAGTCTGTTCATCAGTCAGTCTGTCAATCGAACCCGTTCTGAACAGGCATGGAACGGGGCACCGCACTGGCGGGCGGGTGTATCGCTGAGGACCCCAACAAGGAAGTGCAGTAGTGTTGTAGAGTGTGCAAAGATGTTTGGATGAACAGTTCTCGCAAAAAAAACTGCAAGGAGGCCATGGCAGATGGTCCGCATCGACCAATCACATTACATCGTCACAAAAAGCACCTTTTTTTAACACAATCCTCCTGGAGGACTTACAGATAAACGGTCTTGTGTCCGGCCACATGGAAGAATGCTGGTAAATATGCACATTGACATCATGCAGCTGTAGCAGCAGTGCAGACAGACACAAGCACATCATCTACTCTGCAGCAGCCAGCCAGCCAGTCAGGTCAGCCAAGTCAGTCAAGTCCGTCAAGTCAGTCAGCCAGCCAACCAAGTCAGTCAAGTCAGTCAAGTCAATCAAGTCAATCAGTCACCGAGATGCAGCTCTCCTCCTCCTCCTCCTCCTCTGGTAACCTAAACCTGTTCATTCCTTCCTTCCCCATGGCCGCTACAGAACTACACCCTATGCATTCTATCCCTCTGTCTCCCAGTTTGGACTGGGGGTTCTGGTCATCGGCGGGGTTGCGTCTTACCTCCGGCCGCTCCGCCCGCCAGCCCGGCGCTGGAGAAGCCGCCCATGGAGGCGTGTCCGTTGACCAGCCGCGCGCTGCTGCTCACCGTCGGCGCCCCCGTCTGGGCGCCGAACAGCGACTGCAGCACCGAGGGCCCGCCCAGGGAGAACTGGGCCCCCAGGTACTGGCCCACCACGGCGCCTGCTGCAGCGGTGGCCGCGGACCCCGACGACAACACCACGGCCGGGCTGCCACCACCGCCGACGCCCCCGCCCGCCTTCCCGCACCCGCCGCCACCGCCTCCGCCGCTGTTGCTGCTGCTGGCGGCGGCCGACATGAAGAGGTTCTGGCTGGCCAGGCTGCCGCTGGCCTTCAGCTCCCAGTCCCGGGAGCCCTTCTGCTGCTTCTGGAAGGTCTGGCGCTGGTCTGGACCCCCGCCGCCGCAGCCACCCCCCTGCGCGCCCACCGTCTCCTGGCTGAGGAAGGGGTTGGTGGAGGAGGAGGAGGAGAAGGCGGCGGCGGGGTCCCCCTCGCTGGCTCGCCGGCCCTGCTGCCCCTGCTGCTTGTGGTCAGAGGAGGAGGAGTCTGCGTCCCGGTCCCGCTCCCTGTCTCGGCCACCGGGGGGGCCCCCGAGGCCGAAGGGCGAGCCCCCCTGCCTCATGTCGGAGCCGGGCTGCTTGGGGTCGGAGATGGGGGAGAAGGTGGACTTCCACTTGCTGGTGGAGCACAGCGAGGAGGAGGAGGAGGAGGAGGACGCCTCGCTGCCCGTGCTGTGGCCGCTGCTGCCGCCAGACTTCCTTCCTGTGGGGCGGAGGGGGGGGATTGGAGAGGAGGATATGAGAACCATCACAGTGCACGCATGTGTGTGTGTGTGTGTGTGTGTGTGACAACACTGACCTCTCTCCCCTCCTTCCCCGGTTCTGTTGGGGCCGTCTCTACTCTCCAACGATATGGTCGCGATTTTTCTTTCGATTCTTGAAGAAAAACACAAAAAGAGGATAAAATGGCACCGCTGTTAAAACATCCTCCACCAACCCACACGCCCCCTGGTCTGTGTGGCCGTCACCTGGACTCCGACACCGAGGGGGAGAGTGGGGGCAGCGAGGTAGCCCGGTGGACAGGTACGCTACGTACCGCGAGCTGGAGGTGTCCGCCGGGTAGCCCGAGTCGCCATCGTCATCCTCCTCCTCCTCCTCCTCCTCCTCCTCGTCCTCGTCGGAGCTGAGGGCCGAAGAGTACGAGCCGGTCCCGTTGTGGAGCTCCAGGGGGCGCTCCCGCTTCAGGACGGGCGGCTGGTCCAGGTCGGCCCCCGGCGGGCTGTGGCTGGCCTGCTCCGGGGAGGAGATGGCCGAGATCTCCAGCGGCCGGTTAATGTTGTTCACCTGTCGACACAACCGACCAAGCATCCCGGGTTAAAACCAGCGGCACAGTCTGAGATCACCTACCGACGGCGGTGCCAACCATGCAAGGTAACAACCAACACGTCAGGAGCAGTTAGGGTTAGGTGGTCTTGCTCAGGGACACCTCAACACTTAGCTAGGCGGAGCCCGGGGATCGAACCAGCGACCTTCCTGTTGCCAGACAACCGCTCTTACCTCCTTAGCTACTGTGACCCCCCTTCATTCGTTGTTGTTTTTATCATGTAAAGTGCCTTTGAGCACCCTTTAAAGTGCTATATTAAATACATGTATTATTATTATTATTATTATTATTATCATTAAGATCACATCTGACAAGTGGGCCGTGTGTGTGTGCGCGCGTGTGTGCGTTCACCCGATCATCACTCACCATAGTGTTGATGTTGAGCGGCGACCCCGAGGGGTGGCTGTTGGGCCCCAGCCCAGGAAAGGACCTCCTCTTGGGGGACCCGCCGGCCGTCGAGGCCCCTCCCCCTCCCGCCGCCCCCACGGAGCTGCGCTTCCTCCGCCCCCGCTTACGGCCCCCGCCCTCCTGAGTCGTGGCGGGCGTGTGCGTGTGCTGCTGTAGACCCGGCGACTGGTGGTGGTGGTGGTGGTTATGATGATGGTGGTTGTTGTTGATGATGTTGTTGTTGTTGTTTCCGTGGTTACTGTGATGACCCTGCTTGGCCGTGTTGTGGTGATGGTGGTGGTGGTGATGGTGGTTGTGTGGACGAGCCAATGCTGCCCCCCCTAAGGAGGAGGAGGAGGAGGAGGAGGAGGAGGAGCAGGAGCAGGAGGAGGAGGAGCAGGAGGAGGAGAAGAAGGTGCGGCGGCGGGCCTCGCCCTCCTGCTGCTCCACATCAGACTCCCCGCCCCCCGGAGGTTCCAGCCGGGGGTCCTCGGGGAGCGCCGCCCGTGGGGGTCCGTCGGCATACTGGAGCACCCCGCCGGTGGTGGTGGAGGGGGCGTGGCCGTGGGCGTGGCCATGCGGGTGAGGAGAGGAAGAGGCACCGTCGTGTTCGTCGGAATGGCAGCCGCCGTTCATCAGCAGCAGCCCTGAGCTGGAGCAGAAGCCTGGGGAGGGGGGGCAGGGGTCAAGAGGTCATGAGGTCAAGAAGACAGAAGGCAATGGAGTCACACACACAAACAGAACGCAATGGAGTCACACACAGAACACAATGGAGTCACACACACACACACACACACACACACACACACACACACACACACACACACACACACACACACACACACACACACACACACACACACACACACAACACACACACACACACACACACACACATCACACACACACACACACACACACACACACACACACACACACACAGAGCACAATGGAGTCACACACACACACAGACAGACAGACAGACAGACAGAGAACACAAAGGGGTCACATGGACTGAAGGAGGACGACACGAGACATCGCCGTGCGTTCAGCCCCCGCCGAACGCCCCGTCTAAAATACCCGTCCCGTGAGTGTGTGAGTCAGAGCAGTGAGGAGGAGGAGACTCTCACCGTTGGTCTGTCCTGTCTGAGACACCGGACTGGGAGTGCTCCTCTGGGGAGACAAACAAACAACCAACAAGTATTTCATTCTCGAGGAGTATACAACAATAGGTTTTTGTGTCTACTTTTTAAAGACATTATTTACTGAATTACCTGAAAATGATTGCTATAGCGTGATATACAACATTAGCAAGACCTTTAATACCTATAATTGCTTTTTTATATATATATTTGTATTCTTATGTTATTATTATTTATTTTTATTCACAATGTTACAATTTCCATATAATGACTTTCTGTTTAATGTTCAATGTTATAAGATATGATAAGATAGAACTTTATTAATCCTGAAGGAAATTCTTGTGCCAGGTTGCATAGCAATACAGTCCAATCCTTCCCCCCACCCCCAGCCAGTTCTATCTGGGTCGGGAGCTGGAGAGCTGTGTGGCCCCCTGGGAGCTGTGTACACTCAGAGTCCTCCACACGCTCCCACCACCACCACCGCCGCCGCTCCCGCCCACCGCTGAGCTGACGCTGGCGCCCGGGGGCGGGGCCAGCCGCTGAGCTGACGCTGGCGCCCGGGGGCGGGGCCAGCCGGGGGGAGTAGTGGTGCACCGTGAAGGGCCGGTGGGCGGAGGAGGAGGAGGAGGAGAGGGAGGCGGTGAGGCGAGCAGGAGGAGGAGCAGGGGGGGGGGGGAGCAGGGGCAGCAGAGAGAGCAGGGCAGAGGTGGCAAAGCAGAACGAGGGAGGAGAGGAGGGGAGAGAGACAGAGAGACAGAGGAAGGGAGAGAGAAGCAGGGACTGAGCCAGGTTGTGCACAGCAGCAGCAAGCGAGTTTTCCACATGCGTACAAGTAAGCAGACAGTCGGCCCACTATGACCACCGCAGAGAAACCAACAGCAGTGACTGGTTACTCATTTCAAAACGTGGCTTATTGTCATAGTGAAACGACTCACAACGAAAGCACAACCACATCCACCCACAGAAAATGCCGACATTTGATGACAGCGTTCAGCCTTCAGGGACTTTATTAATATCTTCCAAACACGGACTGGAGAGAATTTATGGGCACGCATGGCCCCACCCCACCACGCCACACCACTTCCTGGTTATCCACCAACCAGCTATCTCCTTCCTGCTGGTTGGTTCGCTGAACTCCCAACCCTTAAAGGAACAGCAGTCTCTGGTGAATGTCTCTCAATTGTGTATCACCACAGACCACTGTTAAAGTGTTACAAGTAAGGAAGTGACATTTTCAGTGGGTGGTTCAAACGCAAGATATTAAGCAGCCAGGGTGGGTGGGGGGGGGGTTCAAAGCCAAGCAGCGTGAGCACCAGCCAGTCAGTCTGTTCATCAGTCAGTCTGTCAATCGAACCCGTTCTGAACAGGCATGGAACGGGGCACCGCACTGGCGGGCGGGTGTATCGCTGAGGACCCCAACAAGGAAGTGCAGTAGTGTTGTAGAGTGTGCAAAGATGTTTGGATGAACAGTTCTCGCAAAAAAAACTGCAAGGAGGCCATGGCAGATGGTCCGCATCGACCAATCACATTACATCGTCACAAAAAGCACCTTTTTTTAACACAATCCTCCTGGAGGACTTACAGATAAACGGTCTTGTGTCCGGCCACATGGAAGAATGCTGGTAAATATGCACATTGACATCATGCAGCTGTAGCAGCAGTGCAGACAGACACAAGCACATCATCTACTCTGCAGCAGCCAGCCAGCCAGTCAGGTCAGCCAAGTCAGTCAAGTCCGTCAAGTCAGTCAGCCAGCCAACCAAGTCAGTCAAGTCAGTCAAGTCAATCAAGTCAATCAGTCACCGAGATGCAGCTCTCCTCCTCCTCCTCCTCCTCTGGTAACCTAAACCTGTTCATTCCTTCCTTCCCCATGGCCGCTACAGAACTACACCCTATGCATTCTATCCCTCTGTCTCCCAGTTTGGACTGGGGGTTCTGGTCATCGGCGGGGTTGCGTCTTACCTCCGGCCGCTCCGCCCGCCAGCCCGGCGCTGGAGAAGCCGCCCATGGAGGCGTGTCCGTTGACCAGCCGCGCGCTGCTGCTCACCGTCGGCGCCCCCGTCTGGGCGCCGAACAGCGACTGCAGCACCGAGGGCCCGCCCAGGGAGAACTGGGCCCCAGGTACTGGCCCACCACGGCGCCTGCTGCAGCGGTGGCCGCGGACCCCGACGACAACACCACGGCCGGGCTGCCACCACCGCCGACGCCCCCGCCCGCCTTCCCGCACCCGCGCCACCGCCTCCGCCGCTGTTGCTGCCTGCTGGCGGCGGCCGACATGGAAGAGGTTCTGGCTGGCCAGGCTGCCGCTGGCCTTCAGCTCCCAGTCCCGGGAGCCCTTCTGCTGCTTCTGGAAGGTCTGGCGCTGGTCTGGACCCCGCCGCCGCAGCCACCCCCTGCGCGCCCACCGTCTCCTGGCTGAGGAAGGGGTTGGTGGAGGAGGAGGAGGAGAAGGCGGCGGCGGGGTCCCCCTCGCTGGCTCGCCGGCCCTGCTGCCCCTGCTGCTTGTGGTCAGAGGAGGAGGAGTCTGCGTCCCGGTCCCGCTCCCTGTCTCGGCCACCGGGGGGGCCCCCGAGGCCGAAGGGCGAGCCCCCCTGCCTCATGTCGGAGCCGGGCTGCTTGGGGTCGGAGATGGGGGAGAAGGTGGACTTCCACTTGCTGGTGGAGCACAGCGAGGAGGAGGAGGAGGAGGAGGACGCCTCGCTGCCCGTGCTGTGGCCGCTGCTGCCGCCAGACTTCCTTCCTGTGGGGCGGAGGGGGGGGATTGGAGAGGAGGATATGAGAACCATCACAGTGCACGCATGTGTGTGTGTGTGTGTGTGTGTGTGTGTGTGACAACACTGACCTCTCTCCCCTCCTTCCCCGGTTCTGTTGGGGCCGTCTCTACTCTCCAACGATATGGTCGCGATTTTTCTTTCGATTCTTGAAGAAAAACACAAAAAGAGGATAAAATGGCAACCGCTGTTAAAACATCCTCCACCAACCCACACGCCCCTGGTCTGTGTGGCCGTCACCTGGACTCCGACACCGAGGGGGAGAGTGGGGGCAGCGAGGTAGCCCGGTGACAGGTACGCTACGTACCGCGAGCTGGAGTGTCCGCCGGGTAGCCCGAGTCGCCATCGTCATCCTCCTCCTCCTCCTCCTCCTCCTCCTCGTCCTCGTCGGAGCTGAGGGCCGAAGAGTACGAGCCGGTCCCGTTGTGGAGCTCCAGGGGGCGCTCCCGCTTCAGGACGGGCGGCTGGTCCAGGTCGGCCCCCGGCGGGCTGTGGCTGGCCTGCTCCGGGGAGGAGATGGCCGAGATCTCCAGCGGCCGGTTAATGTTGTTCACCTGTCGACACAACCGACCAAGCATCCCGGGTTAAAACCAGCGGCACAGTCTGAGATCACCTACCGACGGCGGTGCCAACCATGCAAGGTAACAACCAACACGTCAGGAGCAGTTAGGTGGTGTCTTGTTCAGGGACACCTCAACACTTAGCTAGGAGGCAGAGCCCGGGGATCGAACCAGCGACCTTCCTGTTGCCAGACAACCGCTCTTACCTCCTTAGCTACTGTGACCCCCCTTCATTCGTTGTTGTTTTTATCATGTAAAGTGCCTTTGAGCACCCTTTAAAGTGCTATATTAAATACATGTATTATTATTATTATTATTATTATTATCATTAAGATCACATCTGACAAGTGGGCCGTGTGTGTGTGCGCGCGTGTGTGCGTTCACCCGATCATCACTCACCATAGTGTTGATGTTGAGCGGCGACCCCGAGGGGTGGCTGTTGGGCCCCAGCCCAGGAAAGGACCTCCTCTTGGGGGACCCGCCGGCCGTCGAGGCCCCTCCCCCTCCCGCCGCCCCCACGGAGCTGCGCTTCCTCCGCCCCCGCTTACGGCCCCCGCCCTCCTGAGTCGTGGCGGGCGTGTGCGTGTGCTGCTGTAGACCCGGCGACTGGTGGTGGTGGTGGTGGTTATGATGATGGTGGTTGTTGTTGATGATGTTGTTGTTGTTGTTTCCGTGGTTACTGTGATGACCCTGCTTGGCCGTGTTGTGGTGATGGTGGTGGTGGTGATGGTGGTTGTGTGGACGAGCCAATGCTGCCCCCCTAAGGAGGAGGAGGAGGAGGAGGAGGAGGAGGAGCAGGAGCAGGAGGAGGAGGAGCAGGAGGAGGAGAAGAAGGTGCGGCGGCGGGCCTCGCCCTCCTGCTGCTCCACATCAGACTCCCCGCCCCCCGGAGGTTCCAGCCGGGGGTCCTCGGGGAGCGCCGCCCGTGGGGGTCCGTCGGCATACTGGAGCACCCCGCCGGTGGTGGTGGAGGGGGCGTGGCCGTGGGCGTGGCCATGCGGGTGAGGAGAGGAAGAGGCACCGTCGTGTTCGTCGGAATGGCAGCCGCCGTTCATCAGCAGCAGCCCTGAGCTGGAGCAGAAGCCTGGGAGGGGGGGCAGGGGTCAAGAGGTCATGAGGTCAAGAAGACAGAAGGCAATGGAGTCACACACACAAACAGAACGCAATGGAGTCACACACAGAACACAATGGAGTCACTCACACACACACACACACACACACACACACACACACACACACACACACACACACACACACACACAGACAGACAGACAGACAGAAGGGAATGGAGTCACACACACACACACACACACACACACACACACACACACCACACACACACACACACACACACACACACACACACACACACACACACACACACACACACACACACACACACACACACAGAGCACAATGGAGTCACACACACACACAGACAGACAGACAGACAGACACAGAGAACACAAAGGGGTCACATGGACTGAAGGAGGGTGTGAGTGTGTGAGTCAGAGCAGTGAGGAGGAGGAGACTCTCACCGTTGGTCTGTCCTGTCTGAGACACCGGACTGGGAGTGCTCCTCTGGGGAGACAAACAAACAACCAACAAGTATTTCATTCTCGAGGAGTATACAACAATAGGTTTTTGTGTCTACTTTTTAAAGACATTATTTACTGAATTACCTGAAAATGATTGCTATAGCGTGATATACAACATTAGCAAGACCTTTAATACCTATAATTGCTTTTTTATATATATATTTGTATTCTTATGTTATTATTATTTATTTTTATTCACAATGTTACAATTTCCATATAATGACTTTCTGTTTAATGTTCAATGTTATAAGATATGATAAGATAGAACTTTATTAATCCTGAAGGAAATTCTTGTGCCAGGTTGCATAGCAATACAGTCCAATAAAACAATATGGAAATCAACAGAATAATAAAAATAAACTAACAGATTTACAAATGTACAATGTCAAATATAAAAAATGCAGCAATCCACAAAAGCACATTCCTTTGGCAATAAATCCCAATTTGGCAATAAACCTGTTTTTGATTCTGATAATAGAAGGAATAGAAATAGAAATGGGGGGTGAGAGAGAGAGAGAGAGAGAGAGAGAGAGAGAGAGAGAGAGAGAGAGAGAGAGAGAGAGAGAGAGAGAGAGAGAGCACCCACCAGTCTCTCTGCACGGCTGGGCAGAACCACGCTGGCCAGGGGGATGCTGACCGGGAGCTTGCTAGGGTGCACCGTGCTCAGGGGGATGCTGATGGGGAGGCTCTTGATGGTGGCGTCCCCACCCCCGCCCCCGCCACACGGACTCTTCTCCTTGCCACCCTGGAGCAGACCACCACCCAGGAAATGAGGGGGTGGGTGGGAGAGAGAGAGAGTGTGTCGTTTGAGGCGTGTGTCTCGCAAAGCGGATCCATAGATAAGGGGTGTGGGAGAGACTGAGTGAATAATAAATCAATCAATCGATAAAAAGGTAAACATAGTCACCCTGTCGGAGGCCTTGGGGGTGCCGCTCTGGCCGTCGGAAGAGTTGGGGGACGGGCAGTTGAGCTTGGCACCCAGGGGAGATGGCACGCCACCCAGTTCCCCCCTGACACACACGCACACACACACACACACACACACACACAGACATAGACACACGTTCATAACCGTTAAATGTGACCTTGTCTGCTGGTCGACAGATTGCTTCCATTTTTAAAACTAAAATACAAATCATAAACAATAATTACTATGTTGGACGAAAAAACCCCTCAAAAACTAAATATGAAGAAAGATTACGGTGTACATTCTGTGTTATCACGGTGCCCCCCACCCCCAGAGAATAGATTTATGTTTTTGACCAGTTTGGCCGTGTCAAGGTGCAAAGGTCAGGCATGGGGGTGTGTTTATAACCCAGGAATACATTCATCGTCCAACAGTATAACCTGCCAGCGACAAACTACCCAACTCACTCTCTCTACTCCTTTATCTGCAATGCCCACAGTTCCCCATATTTGACCTGCTAGAATGTTCCACGGCTCAGCTCGTCACTGTCCAACGGAACTGTGTGTGTAAGCATCAGTTATCTACAGCGGTGGTGGTGGTGTGTGTGTTGCTGATTGTGTGCCGTGTGTGTGTGTGTGTGTGTGTGTGTGTGTGTGTGTGTGAGTGATGGGCCCCCCGTCTAAAAGCCTCGTAGCACATGAACGTACATAAACTCACTGTTGTTAACCCTCTGCTGCGCCTTGGTGCCTCACCTACTGGGTGAGCTGATCTAGAGAGCTTCTGGCCTCGTAGTTCCAGAGTTCATGTTCATATCAGAGGGGGACAGCTTTGGCCTGATTCGGTATATAGGCCACAATTTATTAATTTTTTTTAATCGATAGGTTACCATGGTTTATTCTTGTTCCATATGCTGCATTCATTTTGTGTCCTCTTCATGTCTTTGCCTCACTAATGCAGTTGGATTTACTTGACTGATTTCTATTATATTGTTGCCGTGAAATACTTTTGAGTTAATCTGCTCTCGTATGAATATAGTATAATCTTTGTACACTGTTTCAGCTTGGATAAATGAAATGTAACAGAAATTTACCAGAAATATATTAACGTTATACATTGTTATGGCTATTCAATTCAAATTCAATTAAAAGTTAATAATTCAGCACCAAAAAAAATCATCACATGCAAATTTAAGTTATTTCAAACTTGGGACTTTTTTTAATTTTATAAAATAGCACAAAGTTGTAAAATGCACATTGTTACACATTCACAATACAATCACGACTGTTTAAACCCTGAAATTTTCGATTGACTTTCCTTCCGATCAATCAACGGATTGCACCCATTTCATTTCATCCAGCCCCCCCAACCTCCCCCCGCCCCTCCCCCCCCCACACACACACACACACACACACACACACACAACACACACACACACACACACACACACACACACACACACACACACACACACACACACACACACACACACACACACACACACACACACACACACACACACACACACACTATTCACTCAGTGAGCAGCAGGACAAGCGGAGACAGAGTGGTTGGGTCGCCAACCAACCTGTGTGCGGCCAGCCCCAGGCCCAGGCCCCGCAGGTGGGCCGCCGCCGCCGCCGTCGAGTCCTGATTCAGGTGCCTCCGCAGGGCGATCTTGGCCGGGGAGAAGCGTGTGTAGTCGGGCAGCGCGTGGGACACCCCGCCCCCCAGGTGGCGCGCCCGCCCGTCGGGGGCCGCCGGAGCCTCGTGGTCCAGCGCCATGGCGGGCAGGTAGCGGGTGAGCAGCTCCCCGCCCCCCACCTTGGCGCCGGTCCGATCGAAGCACGGCGAGATGCCCGCCATGCCGTTGACCGCCAGCTCGGGGCTGAGGCCGTTGAGCAGCGCCGCGGGCGACGAGGACGCCAGGCCCAGCTTGGAGGGGTCGGTTGTGTCCAGGCCCTGGCGTGCGGGGTCCAGGCTCTTCCTGTAGGGGGAGCCGTCGCACGGGCTGTAGGACTTGAGCTGGAGCAGCTCCTGCTGCCGCTGGCTCTTCTCCAGCTCCACGATGCTGATCTGCGGGTTGGACAGCAGGGGGCAGCGTTAGACAGGGAACACAGCATGCAGTGTAAGGGGGCACGTCAGGAAACCTCCATGAACTGTTTAGGTTGTGGCAGCCAGTGAATGTTGGTTGAACTTATTTCACCATGTTTGGGGTAGCGGTGGGTTGGGAAAACAATACGAGAGGTTTTAGTAAATAAATAAAAGTGTTAAGATCCCGAGGATCAGAAGTCCTATGTTATGGGGGAAGTCGCCACAGAGCCTGGAAAGGGGCGGAGTCACGCCATGTTCTACCAAAGACAAACTCATTCACGTAGCGAGGGGTGGCAGCTTACACAAGGGGCTTTTAACTAAGTGTATTTCTGTGCATCGGTGTGTATTTCGACAGTCTACACAGTGTTGATTTGAAAACATTTTTGCTCGTTTACTAAGGCTGGTGGCTTGTGTTCACATTTAACGCCCAATCACGTGATTACAGATTCCCGCCTCCAGGAACACGATTGGTTGAAACGAATATGAAGCAAAACAAAGTGAAACCCTGATTCCAGCTTTAGATGATTCATCTAAAGTCTGATTTGTGAGACTGGTAGGGAGGTGATTTTAGATGATGAATCTAAAATCTGATTTGTCTGACTTTAGATTAATCTCGCCAGACTAGGAGAGGGGAGATGAGTGCCCTCTGCAGGGGGCGTTGTGGCGGTGCGGGTCGGCGTACCTGCAGCTCCAGGCAGTGCCTCTGCTTCTCGGAGATCTGCCGTCGCAGCGCCTGCTTCTCCTTCAGCAGACCCTCCAGACACAGGGAGCCCCAGTCCAGCCTGAGCTCCTCACACCGAGCCTTCAGCTGGGGGGGGGGTGAGAGAAAGAGAAAGAAGGAAAGACAGTGGAGAGAAAGAGAGAGGAAAGAGAAAGAGAGAACAAGAAGAGAAAGAGAAAGAGGAGAGAGAGAGAAGGGAGAAAGAGAGAGAGAAAGAGAGAGGAGAGGGAGAAGAGAAAGAGGAGAAAGAGAGAGAAAGACAAAGGGAAAGAGAAACAGACAGACACACACAGTAGCGTTGAGACGACACACTTGCACACTAACGGGTCGCCCCCTGTTGGCGTCTGCTTGCGACAACGTCTGCAGTGTGCAGAGTGCAAACCAACAGAGTTTACCTTAAATATTTAATCACGGCAAATTGGGAAATAATTGCAACACAATAATGTATTAAGACCCGTGTACACTTTCAATCGATTTGTCACGCCACACACTACTACTACTGTTGGTGTTCCCGGGGCCCCGGGAGTTTCAAGTCCAGCTGCCAAGCGGAACAGGCCGGGACGACATTCCGGGAGACATTCCGCGTCAAAGACGGACCGTGATGGTAATTTGGGGGGGGGGGAAGGGGGGGGGGGGGGATGGTGGTGTCTCACCAGCAGCAGACTGTGGTCCCGGAGTTCGGCCATCTCCCGCTCCAGCTGCTTGGTCTGCTCCTTGAGCTGCCGATTGTGGGCGGAGATCTCCTTCTGGGCCTGCAGGAGGTCCTCCACCGACAGAGCCTTCACCCCCAGCTGGGAGACAGAGAGAGAGACAGAGACCGACAGAGAGAGAGACAGAGAGACAGAGAGAAGACAGAGAGACAGACAAAGAGGGGAGAGAGAGAGAGAGAGGAAGGAGAGAGAGAAAGAAAGGAAGGAGAGAAAGAAAGGAAGGAGAGAAAGAAAGGAAGGAGAGAAAGAGGAAGGAGAGAGAAAAAAAAGGAAGAGAGAGAGAGACAGACATTAGTTATTCTGCTTTCAGGACACACATGAAGGTGGATCTGGGCACAACACAGCAATTGGCGCCAAAAGTTTTACATGCTGTGTGTGTTGACATATGCAGGGGGGGTGGGGGGAGATTCGCTGCATCCTCATGACATCATCATAAGGCGCCAAGCCAACTAGACACTTTTTTGGGGGGCACACACATTAAGATGATGCAATTGGAATGAAACACATGGAGGCTCCACCCCCTTTTCAGATTCTCTGTGTGATCTGCCCAACAGTGGCCAATCATCACACACACACAGCACACACACACACACACACACACACACACACACACACACACACACACACACACACACACACACACACACCACACCACACACACACACACACACACACACACACACACACACACACACACACCTCGTCCAGTTTGGTCTGGAACAGTCTCTTGATCTTCTCCCGGTGGGACTCACACACAGAGTGGAGCTGCTCTGCCTGGCCTGAGAGCTCCCTCTGCTTCAGCTGGAGAGAGACAGAGACAGAGAGAGACAGGGACAGAGAGACAGAGAGAGACCGAGACAGAGAGACCGAGACAGAGAGAGACAGGGACAGAGAGACCGAGACAGAGAGAGACAGGGACAGAGAGACAGGCCCAGGCCCCGCAGGTGGGCCGCCGCCGCCGCCGTCGAGTCCTGATTCAGGTGCCTCCGCAGGGCGATCTTGGCCGGGGAGAAGCGTGTGTAGTCGGGCAGCGCGTGGGACACCCCGCCCCCCAGGTGGCGCGCCCGCCCGTCGGGGGCCGCCGGAGCCTCGTGGTCCAGCGCCATGGCGGGCAGGTAGCGGGTGAGCAGCTCCCCGCCCCCCACCTTGGCGCCGGTCCGATCGAAGCACGGCGAGATGCCCGCCATGCCGTTGACCGCCAGCTCGGGGCTGAGGCCGTTGAGCAGCGCCGCGGGCGACGAGGACGCCAGGCCCAGCTTGGAGGGGTCGGTTGTGTCCAGGCCCTGGCGTGCGGGGTCCAGGCTCTTCCTGTAGGGGGAGCCGTCGCACGGGCTGTAGGACTTGAGCTGGAGCAGCTCCTGCTGCCGCTGGCTCTTCTCCAGCTCCACGATGCTGATCTGCGGGTTGGACAGCAGGGGGCAGCGTTAGACAGGGAACACAGCATGCAGTGTAAGGGGGCACGTCAGGAAACCTCCATGAACTGTTAGGTTGTTGGCAGCCAGTGAATGTTGGTTGAACTTAATTTCACCATGTTTGGGGGAATCGGTGGGGTTGGGAAAACAATACGAGAGGTTTTAGTAAATAAATAAAAGTGTTAAGATCCCGAGGATCAGAAGTCTGAGTGTTATGGGGGAAGTCGCCACAGGAGCCTGGAAAGGGGCGGAGTCACGCCATGTTCTATCCAAAGACAAACTCATTCACGTAGCGAGGGGTGGCAGCTTACACAAGGGGCTTTTTAACTAAGTGTATTGTCTGTGCATCGGTGTGTATTTCGACAGTCTACACGAGTGTTGATTTGAAAACATTTTTTGCTCCGTTTACTAAGGCTGGTGGCTTGTGTTCACATTTAACGCCCAATCACGTGATTACAGATTCCCGCCTCCAGGAACACGATTGGTTGAAACGAATATGAAGCAAAACAAAGTGAAACCCTGATTCCAGCTTTAGATGATTCATCTAAAGTCTGATTTGTGAGACTGGTAGGGAGGTGATTTAGATGATGAATCTAAAATCTGATTTGTCTGACTTTAGATTAATCTCGCCAGACTAGGAGAGGGGAGATGAGTGCCCTCTGCAGGGGGCGTTGTGGCGGTGCGGGTCGGAGTACCTGCAGCTCCAGGCAGTGCCTCTGCTTCTCGGAGATCTGCCCGTCGCAGCGCCTGCTTCTCCTTCAGCAGAGACCCCTCCAGACACAGGGAGCCCCAGTCCAGCCTGAGCTCCTCACACCGAGCCTTCAGCTGGGGGGGGGGGTGAGAGAAAGAGAAAGAGGAAAGACAGTGGAGAGAAAGAGAGAGGAAAGAGAAAGAGAGAACAAGAAGAGAAAGAGAAGAGGAGGAGAGGAGAGAAGGGAGAAAGAGAGAGAGAAAGAGAGAGGAGAGGGAGAAGAGAAAGAGGAGAAAGAGAGAGAAAGACAAAGGGAAAGAGAAACAGACAGACACACACAGTAGCGTTGAGACGACACACTTGCACACTAACGGGTCGCCCCCTGTTGGCGTCTGCTTGCGACAACGTCTGCAGTGTGCAGAGTGCAAACCAACAGAGTTTACCTTAAATATTTAATCACGGCAAATTGGGAAATAATTGCAACACAATAATGTATTAAGACCCGTGTACACTTTCAATCGATTTGTCACGCCACACACTACTACTACTGTTGGTGTTCCCGGGGCCCCGGGAGTTTCAAGTCCAGCTGCCAAGCGGAACAGGCCGGGACGACATTCCGGGAGACATTCCGCGTCAAAGACGGACCGTGATGGTAATTTGGGGGGGGGGGGGGGGGGGGGGGCGGGATGGTGGTGTCTCACCAGCAGCAGACTGTGGTCCCGGAGTTCGGCCATCTCCCGCTCCAGCTGCTTGGTCTGCTCCTTGAGCTGCCGATTGTGGGCGGAGATCTCCTTCTGGGCCTTGGCAGGAGGTCCTCCACCGACAGAGCCTTCACCCCAGCTGGGAGACAGAGAGAGAGACAGAGACCGACAGAGAGAGAGACAGAGAGACAGAGAGAAGACAGAGAGACAGACAAAGAGGGAGAGAGAGAGAGAGAGGAAGGAGAAGAGAGAAAGAAAGGAAGGAGAGAAAGAAAGGAAGGAGAGAAAGAAAGGAAGGAGAGAAAGAGGAAGGAGAGAGAAAAAAAAGGAAGAGAGAGAGAGACAGACATTAGTTATTCTGCTTTCAGGACACACATGAAGGTGGATCTGGGCACAAACACAGCAATTGGCGCCAAAAGTTTTACATGCTGTGTGTGTTGACATATGCAGGGGGGGGGTGGGGGGAGATTTCGCTTGCATTCCTCAATGACATCATCATAAGGCGCCAAGCCAACTAGACACTTTTTGGGGGGCACACACATTAAGATGATGCAATTGGGAATGAAACACATGGAGGCTCCACCCCCTTTTCAGATTCTCTGTGTGATCTTGCCCAACATGGGGTGGGTGCCAATTCATCACACACACACACACACACACACACACACACACACACACAACACACACAACACACACACACACACACACACACCACACCACACACACACCACACACACACACACACACACACACACACACACACACACACACACACACACACACCTCGTCCAGTTTGGTCTGGAACAGTCTCTTGATCTTCTCCCGGTGGGACTCACACACAGAGTGGAGCTGCTCTGCCTGGCCTGAGAGCTCCCTCTGCTTCAGCTGGAGAGAGACAGAGACAGAGAGAGACAGGGACAGAGAGACAGAGAGAGACCGAGACAGAGAGACCGAGACAGAGAGAGACAGGGACAGAGAGACCGAGACAGAGAGAGACAGGGACAGAGAGACAGAG
Source organism: Coryphaenoides rupestris (assembly GCA_002895965.2). Lineage (NCBI taxonomy): Eukaryota > Metazoa > Chordata > Actinopteri > Gadiformes > Macrouridae > Coryphaenoides > Coryphaenoides rupestris. The sequence goes on along the minus strand of PIJE02000658.1, from coordinate 190,454 downwards.
AGAGACCGAGACAGAGAGAGACAGAGAGAGACCGAGAGACAGAGAGAGACAGGGAGAGACAGGGACAGAGACGGAGAGAGACAGAGTCAGTGATGGAATTAACGTCATAAAAAGACAGCAGACGTTCAATAGTATGCAGTTCCATCCTCATGTCTGATCTCCCAGTAATGCTTTTTGTCTAATTATGTCAAAATGAAATCTTCAGAAACATTCTTCACTTGGTGTATATACCTTTTCCTTTTCAGGATATATACCGTATTTGTTTTTTACATGGACCGAATTACAATATTTATAATGGAAGGGGTCTCTATGCAAGTGTGTATTGTAATTTGATTTTCACAGCAACCGTTCATCCAATCGACTTCACACTTTACACAGGACCCAAGGAAGTGCATTACAGTTGAGCGGGAAGTTGTTTGGATGAGCGCTTTTCAAGAAAGCTGCAAGCAATCATCCCGTGCTGAACAGGCACAGAAACGGGCACCGCACTTTTATTGCGGGTGTATTGCCGAGGACCCAACAACGAAGTGCAGTAGTGCCGACTGAAGTTATTTGGGTGAGTGGTTCTCAAAAAAAGCTGCAAACAGCAGCAATAACACCGGGGACCCATGCAGTTGGTCCTGGGCCATGCAGTTTTTGACCGGGCACATGACTAGTGATCCAAACAGAACATTAACATCAACAACAACAACAGGACATTTAAGCGCGGGCCAGTGGCTGGGTCACCTTCTCCTGCTCCAGCAGCTGCTGCAGGTTGGAGCGGTACTGCGGCGTCTTCATGTAGCCCATGAACTGCAGGTACTGCACCTTGATGTTGTCTGAGGAAGCAGCCGGGGACAAAACAAGCCAGTCGGTAAGACTAGGAGGAGGAAACGGGTTTGTTGGGTTGTGGAATATGTTTGGGGGTAGTAATACAGATGAGATCAGATAAGTCATTTACAACGAAGAGAAAAGACATCAGAATGGCTAAATCCTTGAAACGAATATATCAATCCATCTAGATAAAGACAGATATAGATGGTATAATATATTGATTTGAAATGCTGACAATACACTTCTTTAATACTAAATTAAAAACAAATGTAAACACCGACAGTGGTGTCAACCATGCAAGGTAACAACCAACATGTCAGGAGCAGTTCGGGTTAAGGTGGTGTCTTGACAACCGATAGACAATCGATCTTACCTCCTAAGCTACTGCCACCCCTGAATAGAGTCTAATATTACTTCACGATCTTCTCCTGACTGCCCCTTGTTAGCTGTACATATTTAAATCCACAGAGTGGGACAGTGTGTGTGTGACCGTGGTGGTGGTGGTGGTTGGGGGAGAGGGGGGAGAGCAGAGAGTGAGGGCTACCCAGCAGATGTTGCAGGCCAGGCGGGGTGGGGCTCATCAGTAGCTGGCTGGAGGCGTAGTGCTGCACCTTGGGAGGTAGCTGGTAGTAGGGACTCTGAGGGGAACGGTACGCATCTGGAACCACATAAGAGAGAGAGACACACACGCCACACACACACAACCACCAGTCAGTCACATCCACATTCTGATAGGACAATAAAAACACACACACCTGTTGCATTGAGCCCTAACGTGTGTATGTGTGTGTGTATATGAGAGAGTGAGACAGACAGACAGACAGACAGACAGACAGACAGACAGAGAGACAGAGAGACAGACAGACAGAGGGAGAGACAGACAGAGAGCCTCCCACCCTGATGGGGCGCTGCAGAGAGGGTCTTGGCGTGCAGCAGCTCCAAGGCGCTCTGGCTCTTGTTGAGGGCCTTCCGCTCCACGGCCGCCACCGCCGCTGCCACCGCCGCCGCCGTGGCCTTCTTGGGCCGCCCGCGCTTCTTGTTGTTCAGCTTGCGGCCCTTGGAGAGCAGCCGGGCACGGCGGGGTTTGGGCGAGGCCTTCACCACCACCGCCAGCAGGCTGGGCTCCTCCTCCTCGCCACAAGAGTCCTGTTGTAGCACCTGTGTGTGTGTGTGCGTGTGTGTGGGGAAAACATGTAAAACAAGTTGGACGTTATCAAACAGGTCAGCAGCCTGGTTAGGTGGTAAAACGGGATTGGCGTTGAAATGTGCCAGACAGAGAGCGAGACAGGGAGTCGCCAACAACAAGCATGTTCTACAAACTAGAAGCTGTATTTTATAGAAATAGAAAGTGCATTTTATATTGGCTTATATTTTGTGCCGATTGTCCATCAAATACTGGTAGCGCTTTACAATCAGCGTACATGAATTAACATTAGCTAATGCGGTAATAGGCATTAGCGAGCAGTTAAGTCACAGTTAACTCATGAGCTAGTAATAATTTACTAATCGTGTTTATGTTTACTACGGTATTCATTTATGCATTTTTTAATAGGCCCCGAACCCTAACCCCTATGCTAACGCCACACAATTATGCTTATTACTCCATTAACTAAAGTTAGTTAAATGGTCAATTAATGTACCCTTATGGTAAAGTACTCAAATAATTTTTCTGCATTAGCATTTGCCCAAGTTTTTGTATAGCTGGTAGTTTTGGGTGTATGGGTGGAGCCAGTCTGGGGGGCGTGGCCAGAGGTGTGGTCAGTGGGTGTGGTCCAGACCTTGGTTGGCTCTTTGGGCTTGGTGGGCGTGGTGTTGTTGCTCTTGGTGTCCTTCTGTTGACGCCGCCGTGCGATCTCCTGCTCCTCCTGAAACACACGCCAGCGAACAACACTGTGATTAATGGCCTCTGCTCCTCCCAGCCATTACAAATTCTCCATTTTGAGTGTTTGCTGTGAAAATGTCGTCGAAAATGTCAGTGCAAGGAGGGGAAGATGAAAACACCACTTACCCTGAGTTTAGGATTTTTGAGACTAGAAAAATAGTTTTCAAGCTGTGAAAGACAAAAAGGAAAACGTGTGTGAGATGAGGGCAGTGTTATATCAGAATCAGGTTTATTGCCTTAGTTTTTGCAAAAAAGGAATGTGCTTTTGTGAAATTGGTGCCTAACAATGAACACTGAACAGAGTAAAAACATGGAAATTAAAAACAAAAATAATAATAATTATCTAAAAATATATATACAAAATAAGCAATAAAAAGGTGGAATTGAAAAAAAAGATGTGGATTAATGTAACGCAGTAGTGTCCATGGGGGGTGGGAGTCAGTGGGTTTGAGCGTTAATATACCGTGTAGTATCGTGTCCATAGGGGGTGGGAATCGGTAGCGTTTATATTGGCAGACGCTTACAAAGCAGTTGTCCGTCCGTCCGTCCGTCAGTCAGTCAGTCAGTGCCTGTGGACGGACAGCTGTGGTGGTCCGATGTTGTCACCCGTTTGAAGTGTTTGTTCCCACACAGCAACACATTAACAGCCCTGATGATATACTAAGAGCCCGTCGCTCGCCTGATGCCGCTAAATAATTCATCTGGGCTGCAAAAGTGGAGGGGAAACCGAACCGCAGGACGTGCTGGTAGATTGCCTTTTAGACAGGGGAGGTTTATAAGGGAGGAGACGTTTGATTTTCCCTTGTAAACGTTTGGGGTTGCGCCACAGACGCAATTAACCGTAGCCGCAGTCGAACCGATTTGGCGTTCGTCGAAAAACATTGTGCAATTTGTTCCACGAATAATTAATAAACCCACAACCAGTGTTGACTGATGCATGGACAGCCTCCAACAACGACAACGTTGCTTGGAGTGGCATCGAGGAAAGGAAACCCAAACCAAAACAAAGCGACTCTAAGGTGCTGCTACTCCATCACCCGGTCTCCATCCATCAGGCTCAGTGTTACGCGGGCCAGAGAGCCGCGGATGCATTTAAGCATTCAGCACGCTGCCAACCTCCCCCCCCCCCGGCACCTCCGGGCACCGCACCCCGGTGACAGACGGGGAGCTCCACGTCCGCCAGCAGCACACAAAGTGATGCAACTGAAACAAACTGCACTCTCTCTCTCTCTTTCAACGATTCAACGAATCGTTCAACGAAGGCTAGTCAAGTGCTGTCAACACTGGACGACCTGCGGTCTCCTACTCTGCCTGGTTGGGTTACATAACCCCAGGGTTAGGGTTAGCTAACCCTCATCCCAAGCCCTACCATGCTCCTCCATTGATTTCCCTCAGTGTGTGTCTGTGTGTGTCTCTGTCTGTCTGTGTCTCTGTGTGTCTCCGTCTGTGTCTGTATAGGATGCTAAACTCCAAGGGAAAACAGATTTGACGTGATTTGATGTGATTGCTGTAATCTATGAACAAGTGCTGCAGAAGGAGACTTGTCACGGCTGCTTAAGGCGTCCAGACGACAGGCTGTGAGTGAGTTCACAGTACTCCCCAGTGCAGCCCTCTCTGCCCACGAGGAGCCCCGCATTAAATACATCGTTTTATTAAACGCTGGTAAACTGTGTGCCTAGTGGAACACTTCTAGACACAACGGCCATATTCCGTTTACTGAGAGCACTATGGGCTGGATTAAATATGAACCTCACTATGGTGCGGTCTATGTGGTGCAGGTGGTCTCCACTCACTATGGTGCAGTCTATGGTGTGCAGGAGTACTGTACTCACTATGGTGCGGTCTATGGTGTGCAGGTAGTAGGAGACGGGTTTCCCCGTCCAGGACACGGATCCTCTGAGAGGAGAGAGCTCCACCACGCGCATTATAGTGCCGATATCTGGGGGAGGACGAGAGGCAGACCGATAAAACAGATGTCCAATTAATTATTGATATGATTTTTTGAGAGAGAGAGCGAGAGCGAGAGAGACAGAGAGAGAGAGAGAGACAGACAGACTTACCGCTCAAGTTTCGACTGTTTATTCTAAAATTTAGAGGTGCAAAAGGTTTTGAGGATACAATTTTTCCACCTGAAGAAAGACAAAAAGAAAACATGTTGTGAGAGCTTTTAATAAATACAATCACACACACACAACACACTCAAAATCAAAACATAAATCATGCAGAGGAAGCCCAGTAACATGTCATGAGGTTGGAAGGTTAAATCGAGTGGCAGGTCGATCGCTCGGCAGGGACCTGATATGAAGGGTGGGGCCGATATGAAAAGGTTAAAAAGATCACCAAGCTCAGACTACTTACAATCTTTTAAAATACTTATTTGTCAGATCGTTATGGACAGATGCTTGTCAGAGGCTGTAATAATAATAATAATCTCCTTGTCGTAAGCACAAATCGCCATGGAAATCAAAGGGAGCGGTCGGTCCTGATTGTGTTGTTTGATCAACGGCACTGCGAGGCCAAGCAGCCATAAATAAGGCCTTTACAGGGCCGTGTTACAGAGTGGACGGGCCTCGTAAACGCCAGCCACCGAAAGTTGGCTGTGCAATAAGTGACCTGATGTGAGGCACCCACAGGTGGTTGCGAGAGTCTCACCGTTAAGCAAACACCCAGTACTACCCATAAACTCTAGGACAACCAAGCACAGTGGCTTGACACAAGTACAGAGATGGTGATGTCATCACGGCGACACCCACCTTCCTTCATGTTGGCAAAGCGTTCCTTCAGCTGATGGTCCACCTCCGGACCGAAGGCAAAGTTATTCACGAATATAACACTGCAGGGAGAGAGAAAGGTACAGACAGAGAGAGGTCACCTTTGGGGGAACACTGCACCGTTAACTAAGCAGTAACTTTCTTTGCATGGATCTTGCGCTAACGTCAGTGGACTGTTCTACTCTTGTGTAATCCCCAACCCCAATGTGAAAGCGGATGGTATGGGCCGTGTCTTTAAGTGGATAAATCAATGTGGACTGGTGTTCATCTGTCCCGGGGAAACACTCCAGGGGGAGCATGTCTCAACCCAACCCCGTGTTTCCCCCCCCCTGGGTCCGAGTGACTGACATCTGTGTTGTTGCAGTGTATCACGGTGGGGGCTTCAGCAAAATGACAGAAAGGAGCAGGTGGCTCCAAGACATGTGGCTGCAATGTTTTCAGGGTCCAGGTCCATGAGACTGGATGGTTTTTTTTGGGGGTACTCCACCTTGTGTTGGCTATCCTTTCTTTCCACTCTTCAGACAGAAAGTCTCCCCTCTCCAGCTGAAAGGAAACACAATATAGTTGAGCCATTGAGTGTGACACACACACACACACACACACACACACACACACACACACACACACACACACACACACACACACACACACACACACACACACACACACACACACACACACACACACACACACACACACACACACACACACAGGTCGTGACCTTGGTGCGGCGGTCGCAACCCTGGCACGGGGGTCGTGACGCGGCGACTCACCGTGTACTCGCCGTGCTTCTTGCCGTACCACTTCATCCACTTCTTAAACTCTTTATCCATGGACTAGAGGAAACAAAACACATTTTAAAAGAATAACTCAAACCAAGTCAGTAAGTCATAGACATTCATCTTATTCGCCTCCGAATGTTTCAGTCTGAATACACCGACAAACATGATGACGAAATAACAACAAAACAAGAATCAATAATTAGTCACAGACCCTTTTCAGCATGAAAAGCATTTGCTGAATTGGGTTTGGTAAATATGTCATTGTTTAAAACGGGCCGAACAGCCGTAGCAGGTTTATCAGGTGTGTGAGCTCCACAAGCCATTGAGGTTGACCCTGCCGGTCTGGTGGTTTGATGTCCTTACCTCCGCGTACGTGGCTGGAATGTCAGCCTTCTCCACACCATAGTAGTGCTTACAGTTGGTGGCTGCTGCCACCTGTAGGACCACCTGGCCCACACCTGAGGACATTGGGGGGGGGGGGGGGGGGTGGTCAGTCTCGCACGCACGCACGATCGATCAATCGAGCCGACTTTGTTCCCAAAACCGCCCATAAGCTTATACATCACTGTTGACATTCATCAATGGTTAACTGGCAACCAGGCAACCAGGTAGTCAATATTATTATAGTGTACACCCGAGGGCTGTCCATAAAATAGAAGATCAAATAATTGCTGCAGCAACGTGACGACATTTCTTTCTCCATTTATTTTCGTTTTATTTGAGTTAATGCTGCAAGCTAAACTACAAGATCACGGCTGTGTACTACCAAGTACTGTGTGGAGGAAGTCACAGTGACTCTTTGATCAAGTCCGACTCTCGTTACTTAAAGCAGAGACGCTATAAAAATCGGCCTTTCAGCTCATTTAGGGCCCGTTTCCCGCCTCCAATCCACCGAAATTCGACTGACCGCTGCCGAGGTCGACGAAGGTGTCGTCATCCATCATCTCCATCTCGCCGATGATCTGGGCCACCAGGTCGAAGGAGGTCTCGCCGTACACCTCCGGGGAGAAGGGCTCGTAGTTGTTGAGCTTCTCGGGGTCGGTGACCGAGTGGTTGTACACCTGCTGCAGGATGTGCCTCAGCAGCCCGTTGGACGGCCGCTTGTTCAGCTTCATGGGCTGGGTGGTTCCCTTCCACTGGGAGGAGGAGACGTTGTGTTTATATGAACATATACACACACAGTCATATACATATACACACACAGTCAGACACAGTCAGTTTCACTGTTCAGTGGCCCTGTGGCAAAATGTACATGTAACAAAGAAAACACAGACTACAGTCAAAGTCGTTGGTGATGATGATTTCGCTTCATTACATCATGAAACGAGAGTACAAAGATAAGAGACACGTTAAGCCATCGGCGACAGACAGCACGTGCTACCAGGAGTAACGACGAATACCGGTGTGTGTGGCGCGGCCGTGGACTCACCAGTTGGTGAATGCTGTCGATGGCTCTGTTGTACTTGTCACAAAGTCTCTGCATACTCTCAAAGCTACAACAGACGAGGCAACAAAAACAAAAAGACGCCTTGAAGCACACAAAACGGACAAAAACAAACCAACTGTTTTCTGATATTACTAATATTGCAGGACAACAGACAAATCGAAACAAGAGTAGCCGATATTCATAATTTTTCAGATTATTGTAATCGTTATTTTGTATGATCTGATTGCCGATTAAATGAAAAAAAAATTTAAATGCGCTCCTTGCGGCAAAATGCAGTCCTTGCATTTTGCGGCTCTGATGCAGTCGCCTCTCTCTGGCTCAATGTCCCGCCGGCAGCATTATTGGATTGGCTATACATCACTACATACATCCATCACGGGTAAAAAATAGCCAATCTGTACTCCGTGTTTGTGGGAGAGGTCGCCAATCAGTCTACAGTTTTTGTCTCGACACGCCCATTCGCTACGATTGCCGATTTGGCGGCGCAGCCAAAATAACGCGACAAAAGCCAATTGGTCTGCAGTGTTTTGGCTGGACACGCCCATTTATAGTATAAATGGACAAGGCCATTTATACTATACTTTATACTTTTTATACTATACTTTCGTCGCGTTATTTTGGCTGAACCAATCGCTAATGCGCCAACCGCCTCCAGGAGTGCATTTTTGCCGCAAGGAGCGCATTTGAATTTTTTTTCATTTAAATCGGCAATCAGATCATATAAAATAACGATTCCAATAATAGGAAAAATTATGAACATCAGATCCGATTATCGACCCCTAATTACCAATAATCGGTATCGGCCCAGAAAAAACCATATCGGTCGACCCCTAAACAAGAGCGTTGTTAATTGCCATTGATGGATGTGGCTATGGCATGTGCAACTGACCCAGAAAATATAATAATTAAAAGTGAGCCACGTGGCTCATTACAAGTTGTGGGCGGGGCGATTTGTGGCAGTTGCTCACCACTTTGTGTCATAGTCGATGAGCACGTAGTTCTCCATCGCCAGCTTGAGGTCTGGAATCTCCTCACACACCCACCTAGGAATGTGCACAAACAACAACACACGTCAGACAATGGACTGAGGGACACAGTAGCACAACTGCAGTGTCAGTGTTGTTGACATGTGGCCATGGGGTTACCATAGTAACCATGGATGGATGCGAGGAGGTGGAGGTGTGGGTGGGAGTGCTGGGGGCGACATACCTGATGGTCTCGATGATTTCATGGGCGGCATCATGGTGTTTATCCTGGACAAAAAGAGGGTGGTGGGGGGGAGAGAGGACCAATTACTACCCGGGTCTACCACAGGAGCCAGGTTTTGCATGTACTCAAGGTAAACTAGATCACTGTAGAGTGTGTGTGTAGTTTGTGGCTGGTTTAAGCAGCCTCACATGACGCGTGGCTGATTAGTCTGGGGCTGCAGGTCCATTGCCTTATCAAGACCAACCATGGGTTATAACTATATCACAACACACACACAGACGCACAGACGCACACACGCGCGAGAGCGCTAGCATGCTAGCTGTTGTCATCTGCAACAACAATCCATTGTTTAAACCTGCATTGCCGGTGTCCTTGGAGCGGAGGAGCCCCAGAAAAGGCACTGTAGGTTTGGTTGTAGCATTAGCATTGCTACAACCATATCAAGAGAAAGAGACAGACAGTGTGAATGAGTTCACACTGTATTACAGAGTATGGTAACTTTTAGAGGGGAGTAGTATGAGCGTACAACAAGTTAAGTCAGGTTGTGTGTTCGATTGGTGCTAGTCGATCACAATCAAGTTCAAAGTGAACTGCCATGACTGGGTGACTATTGATTGACGATTGATTATTCAACTCAAATTCAATTCTATTCATGCTCCACCAAATAAATTTTCGTTCAAGTGGAACTGCATGTTCATTTGACTGCCAATATTTGCTTCAAAATACCCCAATACATTAACAAAACAAAAACCAGCAACCAGCCTGAACATAGGACTCTGAACGTGTCACTGTAGACATAATACTGTGCGAGGTTTCAATGGGTTAGCCAGTGTGTCTTCTTCATGTTGTTGTGTGAATGTCTTGTGAATGACTTATTGTGGGCAAGGCCGTTTTGCGGTGAACTGCATGCATCTCGACGGCATCTCAAAGTACCGTGCTCTGTGATCCGGGTCCGATTTCCATACCATTTTTTACTCAACTGAAACAGTAGGGACTAGATTTCTTGCAGAGAAGCATCTTTATTTGTCATTGCACACTACACAACAAAGTGTGTAACCTCTGCATCTGACCATGAATCTCATTCGTAGGAGCAGTGCGCAGTCGCAGTGCCCAGGGGACCAACTCCAGGTCTACAGCCGGTGACTTGCTCAAGGGCACAGGCAGGAGTTTAAAACCCCCCAACATGTAGCAGGTCTTATGGGGTGAGGAGGAACAGAGAGCACCTGGTGGAAACCCAAGTGAACACGTCCGGGAGAACTTGCAAACTCTGCACAGAAAGGTCCCACCACCCCCGGGGATCGAACCCAGGACCTTCAGGCTGCTAGCAACCACTGTGCCACCCAACACCTGGAAAATGCCGTTTGTTGCCGGTAGCCGTGTTTAAACACAGGCTACAGTTTAACTGACACAGGGCTCCCAATCCGAGTCGGGCCTGAGGCCCCTCAGTCACCTCTCAGAAACTCTGTCTCTGTCGAGGACGCATTCCTGGAAGTACCTAAAACCTCTCACTCGCAACAGAAGCAGCATCACTGCTGGTGGTGTCAACACTGCATACCCCTATCCTGCCATCCGGGGGGACGTGTGCAAAAACCTGTAGCCCCCCCAAGGGCATGGAAAGCTGTGTTCACGTTTACAAAAATGTGCATGCTGACGCTGACGCTGACGTTTCTTAAAATAAAACAGCACTGTGTGCACGTGCGTGCGTTCACCGTTCCACCTTTTGTTTATATTTTTTGTCGTCCTTTCTGCCCGCTTCCATGTACTACACCACCAGTGTGGTTATATATAGTGTAGGTTTTTTTTGCCGGAGTGTGTGTGTTGCAAGAACAGCTGCCTGGCGGTAATAGGACACCAGTCTCCGCCCAGGAGAAACAGCCAGTCTGAGGCAGTTGCCTGACTCGACCCACTGACCCACTTTCCTCTCCCTCTCGCTCCCCTGCTCCCGGTGCACTGCCAGCGGTGGCCTGGCGCTCCAGGAATGGAAGGAATGGGAGCGCGAGCAAAAAGGGAACGCAGGAAGGACTGGACAGAGGACAAGAAGAGGGGGAGGAGGAGGAGGAGGTGGCGGAGGTGCAGATGTGCAGAGGGGGAGACAGTACATTTTGTACGTGTGAGAAAACAAAATGAGAGTGGAACAGAGAAGGGAGGGAGAGATTAGGAGATCGAGACAGAGAGAGAGTGTGCTGGCTGGCGGCGGGAGATGGCGACAATCTATAGAGGCCCGGTGTTTTGTGGAGCGGTGTGGCACGCCCTTCGTCCGACAACTCGCAGCCGCCTCTGCCACGGTCCCGGTCCAGGCTTCCCCAAGATCCGTTTCCCGCCACAACTACAACGACTCCCGCCCATCCTCGGGCCACAGCAGAGCAGAGCGAGAGAGAGCCCAGACGCCAGTGTTCTGTGGCCTGGCATGGTCGGTTCTCTGCAGCTTAGGAAACCCGTTTTCCCGCGTACTGGTTCCCGCCACTACTACACCGACTTCCGCCACAGGCGTGTCCGTGTGCACACTCGTCACCACGGCTCACAACTGTAAACACACACAATGTTTACACTGAACACAGACGGCAGCAGTGATTGGGTTTAGCGGCTTATACTCACTAGTGTACCCAGCAGGCAACACAAGCAAGGAGCCAAGTACAACTTGAGTTAGTAGATGTACACAATACAGATCGACATAAGACTCCAGGCTTGAGGCAGGGGCGTGTGTCTGTCTGCCTGTGCCTGTCTTTCTCTCTGTGCCTGTCTCTCTGTGCGTCTGTGTCCGGCTGTGCGTCTGTGCCCGTCTTTGCGTCTGTGTTTGTCTGTGCATCTGCGTCCGGCTGTCTGTGTGTGTCTGCCCGTCTGTGTCTACCTATCTCAGCGCCTGTGTGTATGTGTATGTGTATGTGTGTGTCTACGTGTCTACCCGTCTGTCTGCCTGTCTGTCTCAGTGCCTATGTCTGCCTGTCTGTCTCAGTGTCTGCCCATCTGTCCCCGTGTGTGTGTGTGTCTGTCAGTGTCTGTCAGTGCCTGTGTGCCCGCCTGTGTCGAGCGGGGCTGGGAGAAAGCCGGGGTTGCGTACTATACACAAAGGACTGGAGTCACACAGAGACACCAGGACATGGCTGCTGCTGCTAAAAATAACCCTGGCCAGGAAGGAGGACACACAGAGGCAGCGTGAATGAGAGAGAGAGAGAGAAACACGCAGAAGATAGAAGAAAGGGAAACCGAGAGAGAGAGCGTGACGGCGGTGACGCGGAGGAAGTGCGAAATTACAAGAATGACACCTCTCAGAAGTCCCCCCCCGTCGCTTCCCGCCACCCCCCGTGGCTAGTACTACCACAGCGCTCACCTCTGTCTGCACAGAACAAATGACAACCACACAAGCAGTCAGTCAGAGGAGACAGAATCGCTCGCGTGCAGAGCAGACTGAAGAGCGAAACCAGGCTAGCCCGACGACGCCGTTTTATCATCCGTTTGACTTGGCTTCTGTTCCGTTTACTATGGTGCAAGGTGCAAGTTGACAACCACGAGGTAACCAACAAGGTGTCTGAGGCGTCATTGATTGGATCTGTGTATTTTCAGCTCATGTAGGTAAACACTGCGAAGAATAAATAAGGACAACATGAATCTGCATAAAAATCACAACAGCACAAATGTACTATTTACAAAGACAGTAAATAGTGTGGATACTTGATTCTTTGGTTATCTTTATTTGTTCTGTTGCACATTTCGCTGGGCATTGCCACTTTTTCTTTAAGTTCTTGAATCTTGAAATGTGCACTGCGCAGCATAACACCTATACTACACAGATGCAGACATGTACTGGGCTACATAGTGGTGTGCAACAGAGTCTCAAACCCTTGTTCATACAGAGTGAGGTTAAGCTCGACCAAGATGAATGCCTTCACATCTCCGCTGCATCACATGACGGCCGCCTAACTACAGTATTTACAGTGTTGTGGATGACCCGGGTCCCCGGACAACACAGAGGCCACAGCCGTCACACATTCCACAGCCGACCGAGGGAGTTCTTTACACGTAATCCCGTTAAGCCACTGCTGCGATTACCCACACCCAGAGGACGACAAGGCCACTTTGGACAAGTGTGCTTCATGAGGAAACATTTAGACCTCATTTAAAAACACACAGCTGGGGGGAGAGAATGCAATGCACAGTGCAAGGGAGGGAGGGGGGGCGAAGTGCATGAATCAGTAAAGAGAGAGAGAGAACGTGAGAGAGAGAGGTGAGAAGAACATGTGAATAATGTTACTTGGCTGCCGAGTTGGTAGCCCACTCTACACAACACAACCATGTGGGACAGCACAGAGCCCAGTGGGTGTGCGGCCGTGCGCTCTGTGGGCGAGGAGAGGGCCAATCTGTCGGCTCTGTAGGAGTGGAGTGAAGAGAGAATAATGGAATCTACACCGAGTTGCATCAGCTCACGTGCACGGCGAGTACGAGTCGCAGAGAGAGCGATAGCACTGGTGGACACAATACACAACCGACAGACAGAGAGACAGACACACAACAGGGGATAGCACTGTGCAGCCGTAAAATATATGCAGCAATGCGCTATCTTGCAATCGGCTCTTCCTGTACGGATGCATTCCGGTGTCCACATGAAGATTCAAACATATGGAGGACAGAGAGAGAGAGAGAGAGAGAGAGAGAGAGAGAGAGAGAGAGAGAGAGAGAGAGGGGGGGCGGGGGAAGGGGGAGAGGATATGAAGCGTACTCTGGCCATGCTTTCCATTTGAAGTTGTGAGACGGTTGACGGAAACAGGGCAGCGGGCTCCCTATTGCAGAATCACCACACAGCTGCTTATAATTCCCAGACGGCTGGTCCCCCCACCCTATGAAATAAAATGTGGAGCAGTAAATCAATAGACTATTCGTGACATGTGTGTGTGTGTGTGTCTGTGCATACTGTCGTGTCCCCCTGCAAAACACTGAAGAGACTCTGACTGGGCTGAAACCTCCATAGCACAGGCTTACAGGAGGAGGAGCCTGTGCTATGGACATAGACTGTAGACTGAAGAGACTCTGCAGACTGAGTGACTCTCTCCAGTCAGGGGTTTGAATACATTTGTTTGTTGCTGGTCACGGGGGGAATGCAAAAGTAAACGTCATCATCATCACCATCAACACAGGTTCCCCCATCGAGGAGCTCGAAGGAAGTGATACCTGACGTAACCACACTGGGTGTCCAGCTGGTAAAATACAGAATACAGAACCATGGGCAATGGTCATTCATCCTCTCACACACACACGACTGCCAACTACAAGACCCAGCAGAGACGTAGCAGCGCATACAAGCCCACATCTCCCGCCACAGGGGGTTGGGGGTAAACGTGTCGGGGGAAAAAAAGAAGATTTGCATAGAGATAGAGATCATGTGACCGTGCAGACCCTCATGAACTGGTTTGACTTGCAAGCCCCCCACCCCACCCACCAGCAGGCTAGCCCCCCCCCCTGTTAGCAGCTAGCTAGCTAGCATGCTAACACAAAAGGGGGACAAATAATAATAATAATAACAACAACAGAATAATACTCGTCCCCGGCCGTGTGGAGATACTCACGTATACTGGTAGCGGCCACGGATAACCAGCGGCTTCGGCTCCAACCGGCGACTTGAGTTTGAGCTCCAGCTTTTCTCCCATTCTCCACTTCCCCGGCGGCTAGCTTAGCTTAGCTTGCCTAGCTATCTTAGCTTAGCTTAGCTTAGACAGCACAGCACAGCAGCAGCTACAACAACAACAACGTGAGCATTTTCATTCTTTTTTTTTTTTCGCGTGAAAAATGGCCTCAGAAATCTCCACACGAGTGCGCGGCCGCGGACGCTCCCAGCGACGCTATGCTCTTCTACCCGCCGCCATGCCGAGCGCCAATTCCGTTGTGTACTTTTTGGGATATTCGAATGTTCCCGTTCATGTCCACTGGCGATGATAACACCTCGGCCGTGTCGCCGCCATCTTGCCCGGCATGAATAATACGACGGCGGCGGGTGGGCGGGGCCTATTGGTGGATGGGTGGGCGGGGCATACGGTGGATGGGGTGGGTGGGCGGGGCCTATGGCTGGGAAGTTCTTGACTCTTAAAGCTCAGAGATCGTAGCAACACTACCTATTTTATTTCTTTAGTAAGATAAGGTGCATTCTTAAGCCTGAAGCATTGCTTTCTTTTTCTTTCTAATATTTAACAGAATGATCTTAATGAACTTCATTATTTGTATTTTGTTACACACAACATAGTATGCATGATATATATACACTTAATATGTAAACAACCAATACATTGTTGACCTATATAATCCTACATTCCGTTCCTGGAACATACAAGCAACTAGCAGTCGTCTGGATGTTAACATTTGCTGAAATCATGGGCATGTTTGGTTGTTTTTTTCTTAAACAAAGGTATGCATGTCTACTGTATACATCTATTTTTATTTTAGATAGCTAGATTGCTTTCTTCACCTCTGGGAAATGTCCCAGAAACAGAATGAGAGCCTTTCGATCAGCATGGCATATGAGTAACCAGAGAACACTGCATATGTTGAAGGGGGGAGGAGAAGAGAGAGAGAGAGAGAGAGAGAGAGAGAGAGAGAAGCCTGCCACTGTGAACCCACTGACATCACCCCCAAGTCCTCCTCCTGAGCACAGCTGAGGCCAATATTGGGGTGTTCGCCAAGCACCCCCCCCCCAACCACGGCCCCCAGCGAGCCAACTGGAAGAGAGTCAGCATGTGGAGGAGGATTTCTGGGGTCTTTTATTTTTATTGTGTTGTTGCAAGCGTCTCTGCTCCATCATCATCGTCATCACTCTGCTGGGGCATCATCCACGCCATGCCAAGACAACAAACTAAAAATGCATATCCTGGGGGTTTAAGGAGAAGAAAAAAGCCAGACATTGTGCAAAACAAATTAACCATAGTATGTATATCCTACACTCGATGGCAATACAAGCATGCCATGTGTGCGCACACTCATAAGCAGTCCCTCATTTGTCTGCTAATTGTGTATTACACAGAGCAACATGGATTTTTAGGAGTAACAGCTAAGCCAAAAGACCCTGCAGCCAAGTGAAGTTTTTCCACTTGAACAACAACTCTGGGGGAAAAAAAAGAAAGCTTAAAGACGGAGCACGACAGTAAAGTAAACACTGCCCTCTACAGGGGGCTCGTGTAAATACAGCCCCGCATGTGTGAATACAGTATGTGAAATATGTGCCCTACAGTGAGGTCAACGAGTGCATGTTACATATTTAACATCTTTTTGTTCGAAGAGATTGGACAAAGAGATAATATTGTTGAGCGTTGCATAAACTTGGACGACGTTGTTTGCATAACTTCATTTATTCAACAATATTGGGCAGTAGAACGTAATAGAACTGTAGCAGCCATAATTGAAACTCGTTAACAATTACAGCCATAATTGTAACTCCCAACAATAAGACGGCCGGCCACAAAGGCTTTAGAATTTCACAAAGGAGGATTTTAAAGAATTTTTATTGAAATAAAGATAAATTTCAGTCCCAGTCCCTTATGGTTTCCAAAAGCGTGCTTTGGGTTGTAGCGTCAACACGTGAGACGACATCGCTCCAAAGCCCTCGTTGCTTATACAGCAGCATGTATAGAATAAAAGGAAAATAAACCTAAACAACAGGTCATTTGGCACAATCAACTCATACAATGGTATTCCTGTGCTGGTATTTCACTTACTTCAAAAACAATTTGCTCCGCGTCGGAGCACAATGTCTTACCATTGACTGATGAAAAAAAAATTGATTCAAAAGAAAATGTTGACCGTAACAGAGGCATAGTATAGCGATTGCATCAGAAAAAGTCTTGAAGACGACATACAATGAAACAGCAGCAGAAAAAGAAAACATAAATTTGCCCTTTTGAAGGGTTGCAGTATTGACTGGGCGATGGTGTGTTGAGTGTTGATTCTGGTCACATGGGAGGCATGGCGGCTCCTAACCGCCGCGCACGCCACAACCGTTTCCATTCCAGTATGGACCCAGCGATACCTCGCACCATCATGATAAAGAGCTCAGACTGTTGGCCTTGTGTAGTGTTTTGCTTGTTTTAAAAAGGTGCCGGAGAGGTGGTGGAGAATTAAGATTGAAATATCTATAAACCCAACAATGCAGAGCTGATTCAAAATAAAAAAGGACAACCCGCCTACCCCCCTCAACCCCTCCCACCCGCCAACATTTTAAAATCATAATGGATTAAGGAAAAGAAAGAAAATCTAATTTGTACATGTACAGTGGAAATAAATACTGTGAAATGGATTGGATTCCTTTTCCAGTGTCTTGATAGAACATTATAGTTTAACCCAGCTCAGTAAGCACTTTGGTATACATGCTGGTCAGACATAACATATTTAGTCAGTTGGAATAGGCCTTAAGTTGAATTTGCATTGCACTTGGGCAGTTGTTTCAAGTGAAGATATGAACACTGGGCATTGTAACACATTCATAAAGCATGCACTCGTGGACAAAGTTATTATTTAACGTTTGGACAAAAAAAACAACCAGGTAACAGCAATATTAGCAGGAAAAGTGCTGATTTGTCATATCGACATAAAGGGTAGAGTTAATAAACGCGTCTAATGACTAAACCGAGCACGGGTTCGTCATTTATTCGTAGAAGTTTTTTCCCCAGACGGAAGTTTGTGTGACAGCTGTTCAAAAGATTCCAATTTGCTTTGAAAACTGGCGAACACCGTCACAGTGTTTCCCCAAACAGGAGAGCTGATCCGGGACAATAAGGAACCGGGTAATTCTGGTGACTATCGTGTTCAGAAAAGGCAATTTTGATCCGGTACGCACTTCACCTGAGGCCCTATAGGGGGCTCTGCCACAGGTGGTGCGTGGGTCTGGTCCAGCAGGCAGGTGACGCGGGATGGCTTCACGTTAACAGTCGATTTTGTGATTATAATGGTGGGTGGGAGAAAAATAAAATAAAAATCGATCTTAAGTGCACACCGTAAACAGCATCTTATAAATCCGACTAGTTATGGTAAGTAAACGATATTTCGAATCTCTGCCTTGAAACCAAAACGTTTTTCACCCGCCAGTTTCGCCCAATGTTGTGAAAAGGGTCTGCGTTCACTTACAATTCAAGGATGTTTCGACGATGCGCGTTTTAAACAACAAACAGCAGTCCTGGCCACGGGCTCCTCGCCGGCCACCAGACTATTTGGAATTACTGGACTGCTACAGCCATCCACTCCAGGCCTTAAAGTGATCCTGTGTTAAATACCGGACGCCACCATTACTCGGTGACAAAAAAGATGGAAGCAAAAAAAAATCTAATGAAATAAAACAAAAAAATACATCCAGGACCATTTGATGAACAAGCATCGCAGCTGGTCATAAGCAAGTGGGAAGGGCAGGGGTGGGCAGTAATTCACAGCTTCTCGAAGCCCAACTTTTACACACGCTCCCCCATGTTAAGACATCTTCACATCATTTAAGTCGAGCAGAGACATGTGCCTGACTTTGTACATAGAGTAGCGTTCTCTTCATTTAAATCAATAGGTATATCTGTACCTCTTTATAAAAAAAAAAAAAGGACAACTGAGCAGGATAGATAATTGGATGGCCAAGGCCTCTTTTGAATAAATACTGGCTGACTTTCAAAGATCTGAAGAACAAAAAAAATAAAACGAAAAAAAAATAAACAGATACTGCTTTGTAGCACTGATATGGAGAGGAGTGTACTGTAAGATCCTAACATACTCTTGAACCCCCATGTCAAAAAATAAATACAAAAAATTATTTCAGCATCACAACCGTCCGTTTCAGTATAAGCGGGAAAAACTGAACTCAATCCTGTTATATTCCTCTTCTCAAAGCATCATATTTGGCGTTCTGCAGACCATGCGAGTACCCGTCTCTCCCCCGCCAACCCACCCCCCCCCGCCATCGGTACATCCCCCGCATCAGGGGGAGACCCCCAAAAACCAGGGGAGACCACCCAAAACCAGGGGAGACACCCAAAACCAGGGGAGACACCCAAAACCAGGGGAGACACCCAAAACCAGGGGAGACCACCCAAAGCCAGGGGAGTCCGCATGACAAGATCTCGCCTATTTCGGAGCTGTGAAACCGTCCCATGTCTACTCTGTGCACGATAAGGAGAGCTTGGGAGAAAGAAAAAACAAAAACAAAAACCCACCACACTGGGTCATCGGTTTGTGGCGACGCAGTGTAGTGGTGACACAGAGGGCAGGCAGCCAAAAGCAGCCACCCAGTCCCGTCTCTGGAAAAAGAAAGGAGGAGAGAGAGAGAGAGAGAGAGAGAGAGAGAGAGAGAGAGAGAGAGAGAGAGAGAGAGAGAGAGAGAGAGAACAAAAAAATAATAACAATCTGCTTTTTCATCACTAGTGCTTTTGGCCCCGATGAGGGGAACACGCCCCCTCACGGCATCTTCCATAGTTCTTATTCAAATTTCTTTTTAGAGAGAGAGCAAGCACAATTCCTCAGAGTTTTCCCCTTCCTCTGACTGGAGAAGACAGAAGCGATATGTGTACTACTAGTGCCAGCTCTGGGGGTGCTGTTGATCGTACTCGGCTATAAGTTTCTTGATGTGTGCCAGTTTGTTGTGGAGATATTCACAGCGATTCTTCTCTTGGCTATAGTTGGGGTTAGTCTGCAAGACAACGGGGAAAGAAAGAAAAACTCTTGTTTTAAGAGGATCACAACACAATACACCAGGGCTCATAAATGTCATATGTGTCATGATAACCAAAATAATAAATAAAAACGGAAAGTACCTTTTTTATTTTGCGATACTCTTGAAATATCTGATTGTGGATTGTCTGTTTAAAAGAACACACACAACAAAAAAGGGCATTAATCATTGCATGGTCCGTCTACAAGCAAAGCTACAATCTGTAACGTCTGCTCTACGGACAGCAACCACTGTCACACGGTCACCTCCAGACCCAAACCTGACACGATCATTGGGGCCTCACATCAACACACAATGTACTGAAGATAAAGCATCCTTGGTGCATCAAAGGCAAATCAGGAATGCTAATTGTGCACTATATTCATCATCTGTGGAGCAAGCTACCACCAATCACTTATCCCTTTAAAGTGATGCGTGCTCATAACCATGTCACTATTTGTGATACTGATTCTCCACGTCTCTATAAAATTGTCCCGTTCTGTGATATTTTAAGGAAATGCTATTGTTTCAGGGGGGGTTTCGATCTCAAAGATAATAATAATACATTTTATTTTTGCCGCCTTTCTAGGCACTCAAGGACACCTTACACAGCATAAAAACAGGCTACAAATCACGGTCAAGCAGTCATTTGAGACTTAAAAACAAGGATATAAAGATGTCCAGATTAAATCTAAATAAATGATTACGGGTCTTAAGAAGGGCGACTGGGCAGAAAATGGCGGTACCAGTGCTTGTGGTGTGGGCTTGTGGACTTGTTACCGGGCCTCACCTTGTACTGGTCCGTGCCCTGCTGGAGCTGCTTCAGCTCGGTGTCCAGCACGGTGAACTGCCGGGTGATGCCCTCTATCCTGGCGTGCAGCCCTCTGTACTCGCTGTACTCCGCGTTGAAGTCGTTCTTGTACGTCTGCCGCTGCTCCGGGGAGCCAATCACCATGTACTTCCTGTCAGAGGGGAGGTGTGACGTGGTGACGTACGGATGTTGTTCCAAGCGACAGCACAAGAAGATTCCAGAAGAAAGGATTCCACGAATAACCAATTCCAGTTCATCGAGTCATTCTATTGTGATATTATTATAGGACGTGGGGAAGTACATGTTCGTCATGTGCAAGAACTTACGTTAAATAATCTGCCATCTCGGATGAGGACGACGGAATACTGCTATTGTTGAACATTCCATTGATATCTGGAAGAAGTGAAACAGCCAGTCAGCTCAGATATGATCAGACGGAGGACAGAGGCATCACAGGACATGGCGTGACAGTACAAACAAGAAGACATCAACGCTGTTGGGACTGCTGATTACTTTATTTTGCGTTAAAAAAAAAAGTTTCCTTTTTGTTAACCTGTTGGCTTGTTTTTTAATTAATCGGTTATTTCACTCTTTGGCATTAGAAGGATAATCTGTTTATAATTCTGTTTATTTGAAAGTCTTAAAAGTTATAACATATTTTACGACAAGCAAGAGCTTATGTCGGTTCAAGCCTACACATCGCTGAACTGATTCAATGATTGATCTGAACTTTCTGAAGATTTAGAATTTCACATTGCATTTCAATGTGGGTTTTTGTTTTGTTCGTCTGTTTGCTATTTATTTATTTTCGTACAGATGCTTTCCTTCTGTTGTTATTTATGCTGCTGCCTGTTGCACATGTAAAAAAAAAAACCCTTATGAAAAAATGTAAAACATTTGCTGTATTGGTATTTTTTTAATGGGTCACAGACACTCGTCCATTTTAAAAAGTAGACTACATTGATATTTTTTTAACAGTTAATGGTTAATAATCGGTTAATGAGCGCCGGTACCTGTGCTTCGGTGTGGAATACTGTTCTTCAGGTTCTCCGGACTGCCGCTGGCCTCTGGCACACGCTCCTCCCCCCCAGCACCAGCCCCCGCCCCCGCCGCCCCCACCGCCGCCGCCGCCGCCGCCACCGCCGCCGCCGCCGCCGCCCTCCTCTCCTTCTCCTGCTCCTTGCTCTTCTCCTTGTCCTTGTGTTTTTTCGACTTCTTCTTGGACTTGCTGTGCAGCGACGGACTCTTGTCCCGGGGCCCGTTGAGGCCCGTGAGTCCCGACGAGGGCGACGAGGAGGCCCCTACGCTGGGCAGGGTGAGGGCAGTGGCGGCGGGGGCGGCGTTGGTGGCAACGGCGGGCCCCGAGAACGGGGAGGGCTGCTGGCTGAGCCTCTCGGACAGCGCCGCCTCCTGGGCCTCGCAGTCCCGGCCGTTGTGGCTCGAGTCGTTGCTGACGTCGGACAGCGGGTCGAACGGCCGCGGAATGTCTAGCAGGGGCAGCTGCTGGGAGCCGGCCGTGGTCGTGACCGCGTCGGAGGGCACTACCGTCGTGACCGCGTGCCACCCACCGCCGCCACCGCCCGCCTCCCTGCCCCCGCCGCCCGCCTCACGCCCGTTGGACAAGCTGAGCTTGCCGTTGACGGGCCCCCCTGCCGAGGTCTTGCTGGCCAGGTGGGATATCCGAGGCTTCTTGTTGGCGAGAGGGTCGATGAAGTCGCCCGCCGGCCGTTTCTGTCAACAAAAACAGATGATGGTTATTAGCGGAAAACGGGCTAGCAGCAATATCGTTCACAAAGTGAGTCGGAACGTTGAAAGGTTTACAGATTATCTTGTGGAAGGTCTCGTAAAAAACCAGACAGATCAATAACAAGTCGTAAATAGAGCTCAGCTCAAGTTTCCGTGTTAAATCATGTTGGGTCCTGTAATTGAAACATTTAGCCAGACTAAACCACTATATTTTTTCCAATATGAACATATCATAATTTCCCTGAATGCCACTAAAAGACAAACAAACGCCCGAATGAAAGTGCTGCCCGGACCAAGCCCTAAACAAACGCGGTCTGTGTAGCGTTACCATGGCGCTACGTTCAAAACGTGGAGAGTAGATGCAGAGTAGAAAACTAGATAGAAGGTTCAAGAAACAAAAGAGTTTACTGCAAAGAAAAGGTGAGAGATGGAAACAAAAGAAAAACTAAACAAAAAAAATAATGAGGACTGGTACAAAAGAGCGTCTATTCTGGGCAGCGTGGGAGTAATGTGACACACACACACACACACACTCCCAGGAGTGGCGTGCTGGACCGGGGCGCTGAGCTAACCGCCGCGCTGGGAGTGGCTGACCTAATCACCGTGTGGTCGGTTGGCTGGCTGTCTCAAACAGGAAGACTTACAGCGCTGAAATAATAGCAGCAGCAGGGGACCCGACGACTTGGGAGACCCACGCAGCGCCTTAACCTCACTTCCTCTCTGGCCACGCCCACCCCGCCCCCCCCGGACCACACTACAGACAAAGAGACACGGCTGCTCCATCATACATCATCATCATGGCCGGCCTGCCCTGCTGGCACCCGCAGCCCAGAAACACACACACCCCCCCACTGGGAGGTGGAGTCTATGGCGCCGTCGGTTCCCATGGATGTGTGCACTGTGCACGTATGTTCGTGGCGGGGGGGAAAGAGGGAAAAAGAGAGAGAGAGAGAGAGAAGAGAGAAGAGAGAGAGAGGAGAGAGGAGAGAGAGAGAGAGAGAGAGAGAGAGAGAGAGAGGTGAGGCCCCGCCCCCCCATCCACCTCCCTGTGAGAGGAAGTAACTATTAATACAAGGGAGCCGCAAGCAGCAGCTCTGCAACTTCCCTGCCTAATGGACATCAAAACACCAGGGAGACGAGTCTATCAGCAAGCAGCAGTCCTGCTGGTGGTGCTGGTGCTGGGGGTGGGGTGGGGAGAGGTTTGGGTGGGGCACGGAACGAGGCTTTTCAAGAACAAATAGAGGAGGGAGATGAGTGAGGGGGTGGGGGTTACCTGAGATGGAGAGTTGCTGGCCAGCTCTTTGGGCGGGCTCACTGGGTTCTCAGGTGGAGGGGCGGGAGCGGGGGCGGGGCCCGGTGCAGGTGGGTTCTGAGACTGGCACAGTTTCCTAAGGGAAAACACACACAAAATACACACACATGGTTCACTGAACCCGCGCTCTTTCCAACAATAGGAGATTAGGTTTGAAAACGCTTATCGCCAACTTAACGCACCGTGTAAGATTGGCTTAAGTTAAAAAGGTTAAAGTAGTTTGACGGCGCGCACATGTTACGGAATATGCAAAACGGGTTCCTGCTGGCGTCAATCTCACGGCAATATCAGCGGCTTACAAACATCTTGATCTGTGACCTTGCGCGGCGCATTCTGTTCTTCCCCTTTCCGCTTGCAATGCGGTTCAGACGAGGCGTTGTTGTGACGCACGGCCAGCGTGTGACCCGATTACACGCTCGCAAATCTGTCATACAAAGAAGCAGATTGTGGATGAAACTCAGAGTGAAAAGGAAAAGAAACAGAAGGAAAAGAAACACGACCCTCAACTAAACCTGACTTAAACAGAGATCCAACCCCCATATCAGTGGGGAACAAGTTACTACTTCAATTGAGCCAAGTGGTATATCTGAATAAACACTGTGCTGCTGCTGCTACAATGCCAATATTTAGACACTAGAGGGCAGTAAGATGCATTAATGGGAATGTCGGTACCGCACCCCCTAAGTTAAAAGGGGGAGGTGTCTCTGTCCGTCTCTCTCTGTCCGCCTGTGTCTGTGTGTCCGCCTGTCTCTGTCCGCCTGTGTCTGTGTGTCCGCCTGTCTCTGTCCGCCTGTGTCTGTGTGTCTGTCCGTCTGTGTGTGTCCGTCCGTCTGTGTGTGTAAGCACAAAAAGCAAACCCCAGTGGGCTAGGCCTGGCTGGGCGTCACACAGACACCAGTGAGGCAGGGAGCCGGCTGCTCCCCATCCCCCGGCAGAGAGAGACGATAGGTGGGGGGGGGGGCGCGATGAACCTTGGAGCCAGGTCTCACACACACACACACACACACACACACACACACACACACACACACACACACACACACACACACACACACACACACACACACACACACACACACACACACACACACACACACACACACACACACACACACACACACACACACACACACAAACAGAGCAGCAGTGTGTGCTGGAACACTGTTGCATCACAGGCCTTTCAATCATTTAGCCGCACTGCTTCGGTGTGACTGTCTGCTGTCGCTATAAACTAAGGGGGGGAGGAGGAGGTAGAGGAGGAGGCGGATGATGACAGGTTGGTGATCGAGAGGTGGGGGGGGGGGGGGGGGATGGGGTGGGTAGTTCGCAACAGGCAGGCAAGTGAGTTGATAAACTGACCAATAAAGGCGCAAAGTGCATTTACATAGATAAATGAGGGGCCGGGTTGGCCAGCGAGAGCGTGAACAAAGAAGGACGGTTTGCCCTCAGATACCGCCACAGGAATCTCTGAGCGCATCACGGAGAATGCGAGCTATTCTGGCTCTGCGGCATCCAAAACATCGTGAGCCCTTTTGGTAAACCCAAGCCAAGCCCTGAGCGACGCTGCCTGCACTATATATAGAGTTAGATGGGGGAGCTGGCGTTTCCCTTTCTGTCCCAGATCTTGAGAAACCATATTTTCCACTGGGAGAGGTGCCAGCAGCTTGTACCGTCAACAAGAAAAAGGCGAGCAGCACACACAGGACTCAATTCAATGCAATACAGGAGGGCCTGGCGGGAAGGGCCTGACTGAGGCAAAGCTACCTGCCATCGCAGTTAAAAATAGCCATGGAAATAATGCTGAACCCAGGTTTACATGTTGGAGGAGAAGCATATCTTATGCTAAATGGAGCTCCTTATAAAACCGTAGTCCTTGGGAGCGATTAGAACTACGTTTAGGCTTTCCATGAATTAGCATTTTCTCTGCCTCGGGTGGGGGAAAAAGCATGTCATGATTAACGGAGAGTTCAAAACGAGAGTGAGTCCTGAGGCTCGGTTCAGATTGTGCTCGACTCTTGAGGAGTGTCATCCTGCTCTTTGTTCTTGGAAACGGAATTGATCTCATTGTGGGTTGGAAATCAGGAGAAAATACTTAATCACCGTAAACAGCCTTAAAAAAAACGAACCAATCATGAGAGCCGAGAGCGGAGAAGAGAACAGCACACGTTCCAACTCTGCAGTCTGCTGGAATATTTGCTGCAAATGTCAGGCGATCAGCTGACAAATATAAGCAGGCAAAAAAAAAAAATAGGTCATTGTGTGCGGAGAGAGACAGGGCCGCATGTGGCGGGCGGAATGAGGAAATAAAATAACACCAAGAATTCATATGGGCTTGTTCGGGCTTAGATTCAGGTCCCGTGGCCGTGGAACGCAAGGGGGAATGTCTTCACCATAATGTTTTGCGCAAGTTAAATATGCTATCCTAGTCAAATAAAAACATCAACACCATGTGAAAGCGTGATGACAAAACGCCCATTCAACGCGAGGAGCACAAAGGTAGAAGTTGATAAACTTGATTCAACAGTGGCAAGTTAGAAGAACTGACCTGCCTCCTTAAGAAATTAAAAATCGTGGACAATCCATTTTGACTGGGGCATTTTTGCTTGTTCTCTGCTTTTTTTGTACAATTTATATTGTATTTGAAGTCAAACACGCACCATCCAGCAGAAGAGGACCTTCTGGGCCAAGAAACAGAACAGCGCAATGGCGGAAACAAAAACTCAGGAGCCGTAAGGAGGACAATCCATGGATTTTAAACACAAGTTTGTGCGAATGGCTAGTATAAGTACAACATCTCAGGCTCTGGATTTAGGGGTTGTACTTATCGGGAGGTCAAACTGAAGAGCAAGAGCGTCCGCTGAGCTAAAAACCAGTAGTTGCCAAGTATGGACCGCAGCCACTAAATGAAACACAAGGTAGGCCGATGATGGCTACTAAAACAATACTATAAAAATAACTACTAATCAATCCATTACTACTTCATGACATAGATCACTTTCCCCCACCAGGAAGTAGACCATTTGCATATATTTTTCAACCGTTGAATGGCCGTTGGAGGTAAAGACACCAGTGGTGCACACATGCATTCCCCAAGCCCTGTTAGAGAACGCCCCGAGAGGGAAAGCTGTCATCACATACCGGACGAGGATTCTCTTGAGGAGCTGCTGGTCTCCCTCAGTGTAGCCCGGCCAGTCTTTCTGAATGTCCTTAAACAAAGAGTCCTTCAATGTGAAGGTGTTGTCTTTGCTGTTCAGGTTCGCCACCTGGAAAGTCGAATCAAAAAGGCAGCCGTTGGCGGGTGGGTTGGCACACACACACACACACACACACACACACACACACACACACACACACACACACACACACACACACACACACACACACACACACACACACACACACACACACACACACACACACACACACACACACACACACACACACACCTGTTGCAGGTGGCTGTCCAGAGCGTCCTTGTCCGCTTGCGGGAGGCTGTCCTTCTGCAGCCTCAGGATGAGCTCCGGCTTCCTGTAGGGCTTGAGGGCCAGCAGGTGTGTGAGCCGCTCTCGGAGCGGTCTCTGCTGCGCACCGCTCTTCTTCATCGCGTTGCTGGAGATGATGACGGGCCGCGAGGTCCTGCGCGACGGGGCCACATCCGACAGGCCCGTGGCCGGCTTCCGGATCTGAACCTTCTTACCTGGGGGACGAGTGAGGAGAGAGAGAGGATCAAGCTATCGATCAGACTTTATTTGTATAGCACTTTACATACAAACAAATGTAACTCAAAGTGCTTAACACAATCCCCCTCCCCATCCCATATCCCCACACAGAGCAACAAAAGATGAAAGTAGATATAAAGTAAGAGAAGTAAAAGAAAGGTAAAAAGAAAGGTAAAAATTAAGATAAAGTAAAATACAAAAGGAGAGTAGACTTATTGAAGCAAAAATAAAAGGATGCACGACATTACAAGGTACCCCATTTTACTGCCAGGTTTGAGCATGACTCGCCATTACAAGCCGTAAGTTGGAGTGTCCACCACTAGATGTATGCCAACTAGATTAGACGACCAGCCTACCTAGTGGACTGTACCCACCGGTAGACTTATCTAGTCAGCATACATCTAGGTGGACACACACATGACCATTTTGGAACTGCTTGTAATGGCTGATCACGCCCACATAATAATTGGGCCTGTTTAAGGTTGTAGAAGCAGATGGCAGCAAATCGGCTTCCTGCTTTTAGACAAGCTAATAGTGTTGAAGCCTGAAGCGAACAAAGAAATTAATATATTTTAGACGATCGATGGCATTCCCTGCCTTTGGGCCAACAAACACACAGTTCTACGTCTCATCAACTTGGAAAGACCAAGATGAGCAGTGTGATAACCTTCAGAAGATGATCAAGAATATGAAATGACGGCACGGACGTCAGCTAACACATTAGCACTTCACACGACAGCCTCCTGGTAAATTGGGCTCGGGCTCAGCTGGCGTGTTAGCTCCCGCTGTGGCTGAGACACACAGTTTGGGTTCACAGAGAATACGGACACTTAAACGCTCTGTGAGTCACGGCCAGGCAGTGAAGGATCCACACCAGGACCAGCCAACCTCCTCAAATGTGCCCTGTTCACAGGTAATGAGGCAGGGCCCTACCGTGTCAAGAAGAAGCCATGAAGTTTATGCCTTGTGGCCGGTGACTACGTCTCGTTTCACTTCACTTTCACGTCGGTTTCCAAATAAAAAGAAAGAATAAAATCGCTAGCTTTCGGGGAAACTAGAATAAAAACAAAACTCTCATTTAGTCGCGCTGGGCTGGACTGTGCCCCTACTGGGAGTTTGGCACTTTGACACAACTCGTGCATTTTCACTATTGACGAAAAGCAGCCACCATCAAACGCAGTGAGGACCCGCTAACAAGTGAGCCATACTGACAAGTGGGTTGGCTGCTGGCTATGCAGCCCTAAACTCAAACCCAAATCCAAGCACCAGGTGTGGTCCAGTGAGAGGCTGTCCTCTGGAGGGGGGAGCAGGGCTATGGTCTCATCCAGGCCACCTGGGGCCTCTAGATGTACCGTACACCAGGGTGCCGCCTACTCATCAAGGAAGGGAACATACTATTTTCCCTTGTTTCTATATGGTTCGTTGCAACTATGCTCACACGTGAACGCCAACAATTGTTCACCAAGTAACAATAATATACAAGTATAAGATGTCGATTGGATTTCCACCAAAATTATTGTTATAGTGATTCTATTTTTAGAGCAATGATTTACAATGATTCACCATGGCTGCAAGATGAGAGCATTTTTTATTCTTATGGAAATCTTATAGCATTTTTGTAAAGGGCGTCAATTAAAAAAAAAAAGAAATATGGAGGTGGTCTTCAAGGATAGGAATGATTAACATCTTCTAATAGTAATGGTTGGTAATGCTAGCAGAATGTCCGGTGGCTCTGCCGTTTCTCAAGCCCTCAAGGCCTCTGTGGACGGCATCCGATCCGGTGTCACTCGCAAGGTCGCGCAAAGGTCGTCGTCCCCTGCCAACGCACACCCCGCCCCCACCTCCCCCTGCCCTTACCGACGTATCGGCCGCCGGGTTTGATGACGATGGCCCCCCTACTGCGGGTCTCCTCCTCCGCCAGCGCCATGCTCTGCCGTGCCTTCTGGTACGAGTCATCGGTGGCGCAGACCGTGATCTTGTCCTGGATCCCGGCCAGGCAGTCCAGCTGTATGCTGCCTTCACTGTTTAAAGAGAGAGGGAGACAGAGAGGCCAGGGGAGGGTGAGGACGATGGCGATGGAAAAGGTTGGTGGGTGGGTGGGTGGAATTACAGGAAAATAACAAGAAAATTATTGCTGGAACTGGAAGCGGTGGAAAGGTATCGCCAGAAACGGGACAGCTTCCTTCGGGGAATAGTACGCAGACGGGAGGCAGACTTTTACGGGAGGACAGAAAGTGACGTCGGACAAAATAGCAGATTTCAATTCCTATTAGTTGTACAGAGATCGGTGTAACCGATTTAAAAAGGTGCCCAAATTTGCACGTCCCACCCCTGAGCAGGACCATTATCGCTCGACCCGTCCAGCGCATACCAATGACCAGCGGTACGTGGCCGACGGCAGCCATCCCCTTTATTTGTTGTTCCATTCCCACCGTGGATTCCCACAGTATGAATCAGCGCCGCCACAATCACATCTCATCCTTTCCTGGCTTCCCCCCGAACTCTTTGATATGCGCTCCATCCACTTTGACGGGGGCTTGGCACTGAGCGCCGTCCTTGGAGCGGAGCGTGCTCGGGAAGGTTTGTATTGGAATTGAGAGGCCTTGCGCGGCTCCAGACGGATTCGTGGATTACCTCCAATCGACCCCTCGTCGGAAATATTTTCTGTGGAGGGGCGTCGTAAGGAATGAAAAGGAGCCGGCTCTTCCCGCTCCCGAGTTACTTTAGCACAAACGTGTGCTAAAGTAAATGTGATCCAAATGTGATCCTATGTCGTTATCCACTTCAGTCGCCAAATTAATTTCCTAAATATTTTTCCTCGATAGGGACAGATGTATGAAGAATGGGCTCCAAAGTCCGAGAAGCGTTTCCCCCTGAGGAGGAACACCTTCGGAGCGCCAAGGAGTCCGATACATATCAGTATAGTGACCTAGTGATCTATTTTAAGCCAATTATTTTCACTGCATGCTCCCAGCACTTGTTTTTACCCTCAAGGTTAGTGTCCAAGCCTTCCGTCATTAACCGGAGCTGGCGTGACCAACTGGAAGCGTGGCTGCTGTAAGCACGTGTGCGTGTAAGCATGTGTGCGTGCGTACGTGTGCTTTACTGGGGTCTGTGTGACGACCTGGCTCACCTGGTGATGAACTGCTGGATGCAGTCGAAGCTGCCCTGGGGGTTGTCCCTCCCCACGTTAGACAGGTAGAAGGTAAACGTTCGCAGCTCATTGGGATTCTCCGGCCGCGGTATTGAGATTTTCTGCAAAACAAAAGACATGAGGGTGATGATGATGATTGGACAAAAATGCTCTGATTCCATTCAAATAAAATCTTGGCATTGGTCACTGCAACAGAGCAAAACAAACAGGGCCCAGAAACACAGAAAGGGAGCCAGCTGCATCACGGCCGCAGCTTTTCCTTGACCACAGAGGACAGCGAAACAATGTTTTGGCGGAAATTAGATTAACCGAGCCGCATGGTTCTGATTTTGTCTGGAAACGGTTACACCCCGAACACGTACACTTTTTTTTATTTTGCATGCAGTGACTGTATACACACACATGATGCGTCACCGTGGAGTCATCCGTTGACGCAATCAAGGGCGGATTTGTAGTCTGGTGGCGCACGGTCTCAATTTCCTTTGAATTTGTGAATGCGCAACATTATCATTTGACGCGTCACGTTATTTTAATGCAATTAGCAATACAAACAAAAGCTAGCTTTGTGGCGCACATATTCAGAGACTTCAGAAAACTATGTGAATCAAAGCTTTCCTCCATGGCAAAATTGGCAGCGAAAAGTCAAAATATAGCCAGTAGAGACGGCCAATATCTCCTGCCTAGTTTACTTTGACCATCTTCCAGCCTTGAGACACACGCACACGCACACACACACACACACACACGCACGCACGCACACGCCCCTGATCGTTTTTCCAATGTATGCTCTAGGAAACCATCAGACGAAAATTGGAGTAGCAGAAAAGCTATGATAAGTATGTCAAAAATCTTTGGTCAGTTAGAGCCCATTTGACCCTCATAATTACCCTCCCCATCACACAGCAGATGGTACCCTTCACCTGCCCCATCTGCATTACCATGAAGCTGAACAGCAGCCCTCAAATTATGAATCCAGTTCACATTTGGGTTCCCGGGGTGGGGAGGGGGGGGGAGTTATCTTGGCCAATGAACAATCCGATGCAGATGTCTCATTGAAAAATAGTTTTGGGCAGAGGATCACACAAACATCTTTTAGAGTAAATAAAAATAAATAAAAGAAAGCAGACACGGCCACATGCGTCCGCCCCATGTTGGCGTTCATTTGCTATGGTCCACCCTCAACACACGTTAGCAGCATCGCCAAAGAGAATCACATTTGACTGAAAGTCCCGAAAGTAAGGATGTGTCATAAGAAGCCCCGACAAAGCCGCCCTCCTGGGAATGATGGCACCTGGCTGACACTTTGTCAACTCACATTCTCCATTTTCCAGGCCTCAATTTCAAACATTGTTCCAACTAACGGGGTGGGTTTCTTTTGGGGTGAATTGAATTCCCAATGCCCTGAAGGTGAAGGATTTGACCCCAAGATCAGCGCATAAGCGATCCCCTGGTTTCCTCATCAGAGCCCAGGGGCCGCCTGGACTGCTGGCTGCTGTAGGTGGTGGTGGTGGTGGTGATGTTGGTGGCGGCTCAGCTTTGTTTACCCGAGGTCCAAACACATGTGAAGCCTGCAGGTGGTCAACTATAAATAAACCTGCCGTCCCCTTCCCCTGGAAACCAAAGGCTCTCGGTTACCCGAGACACTTGGTTCAACTGGAACATGAGTCTCCCTCTCTGCCACCACCACCACCGTTGTTGCTGCTGCTGCTGCTTCAGCCTTTCACAAGGAGCTCAGAGTCAAGATTACGCCTGAGCCAGTTTAACCAGCGCTCTGGGTCAAAGTCCACATCATTGCGGTGGTCTACGTCAGCGCCACCACAACACGGTCACTTAAAAATGATTGCAGCATGGAGCGTGGAGTGGAGGACAAAAACATAGGGAATGTCAGTCTCAAAATGACCGCGATATGATGACGATGGCATTTGGAACAGATTTGATTTTCAGCCGACAGTATTACAAAGCACTGCTATGAAGATGTTTTAGTGTACGGTACCATATAGCCCATTTGGTTTATTTAGATTCGTATTGAACCACAACAAAGTAAATATGCAGAGGAGAAGATGCAGAGTACTGGTACACATATAATCACTGACATTCTAGTTATTATAAGAACTAAATCATTTAGGTCGTACATGACAAATAAATAAGACCTTCCAATGTAGTAGAGACAAAAAGGTCTAAATAATGAAGCAGAGAATTATGAACGATACAATTAATTCAGCTAAAAAGTTGGAACAAGGAGAAACTTCAGTCTCTTTAGATAAAAGTGTCTGCATAATGACAAATCTAGATTGGGAATTGTGAATACAAAGACATGTCTAGGTCAATAAACACATTCATGAAGGAGCACAGTGTGGGACTACATCATTGTAATTAAAGCGCTTGACAGGAAATATATTTTTAAGAGCATTCAATTATTAGAAGCCTTCAACATCGTGATGATCAACAGACGGGCGGACACTGCCAAGGCAAGAGCAGAGTGGCGAGCCAACAGGAAACCTCACATATACGACAATAAACCTGACATCATGCCGTCTGAGGGCCAGTAAAACTCTGGGAAGTTCCCGTTTTGTGTTCGGCTCACCTTGTCACAGAGGGGTTACCCATAGCAACCAGGTAGGGCCAGGTGTGCTCTAGTTAGACACTGTGTGTGTGTGTGTGTGTGTGTGTGTGTGTGTGTGTGTGTGTGGTGTGTGTGTGTGTGTGTGTGTGTGTGTGGAGGAGGGGGGGGGGGGGGGGGGGGGGGGTGGCGGCACTAGAAGACCGTTAAATGCCAGGCAGGTTGTAGTAGAGTTCTATTAGGGGGCCTAATGACATGATGATGCTACTGCTGCTGGTTATGAGCTGGTGATGTGTTTGACAGCTGGAACCCGACCAGTCCAATGAGCAGGCCTAGTGCTACTGGAGAGACAAACGCAGTCGCCCAGGCAACGCTGTACGCCTGTACATAGTAATGCTCTTGCGGATACACAGGAGAGGCACGCTGAGTGGGGCCTGTTTGTGAAACCAGAGATGATTAAGAGGCAGTGGAAGTGGCTTTCTGAAAGGCAAGGCACAGGGGAGTGAGCAAGTCCAATTCCTGACTCACGCAGAAGAGGCGAACAGGGTTGGGGGGTG
Source organism: Coryphaenoides rupestris (assembly GCA_002895965.2). NCBI lineage: Eukaryota > Metazoa > Chordata > Actinopteri > Gadiformes > Macrouridae > Coryphaenoides > Coryphaenoides rupestris. Next base: position 157,034 of record PIJE02000658.1, on the reverse strand, counting down.
GGGGGCGTGTCAGAGCTCCTCCTCCTCTTCCTCCACCACCACCACCACCACCTCACAAAATGACCCAGCGGAACTAGCGCAGACATGCTTAGGATTACTGCCCCCGACACACAACGTCAGTGGAAGAGCATCTTGGGTGTCCCAAAAACATGACTCATTTAAACAACACTCGGCAAGCAACAATGTGTGATGTAATCATTACGTCACATATGTTTCATATCAATACTGGTTCACTTTCCTATTAGGCGTATACACTGTACATATAAGTATTCCATTGTTTTTATTCTTATGTTGTTGCTATTTTTGAGCAACCTCTGGCACAAGAATTTCCTTCGGGATGAGTAAAGTTCCATCTTATCTTATGAGATTTGAGTGTAAAAAGTGTATTTGCAAGATGCCCAGAACCAGTGTGTTCCGTTACTTTTGGAAGTGAAAAAGTCTAAACAGATATAATATGTCGACTCACAGCACATGCGACTTGGGGCGTGACCATCTCTTGCTACAAGTACATTTAAACAATTTAAATGTCAAAACTGAATGTCAAGAGCATGAGACAAACATCACTTTGATGTGACGGTGAACTAATAGATTTAATGTCAAATGTGACAGTGAACAAGTAGTTTTAATCGCATGTATGTATCGCGGCAACATGTAAAAACCACTCGAGTTGGCCAAAGTGCTATACAGTTTAAAATAGCCAAACTGATGTGGAGACGGGAAAACTCCCTGCCCAGAACCAACTGGGTCGTCTGTCAGCCTTGAACGTATGCATGGGTGAGCCCGCTTGTTCAAAATCCCCAAATGCAGGTTCTGAAGGCTTGCCTTGTTCAGAACTTGGACAACTTGGCTTTTCCAAGTCGGAACAAGGAGTCACAGTACAACACGGAGAACAAAGCCCAAAGGGAACATGATAATGCAAACAAGCGATGTTGGGCTTGAGACACACGAACACAACAAAAACAAACACGTTTTGGGTTTTTATGAAAGCACCTGGTAAAGAAAAACCAAACCCAGTAAAGCAGATACAAGCAGCATGCATAGCCACGCTCAGACGCCAATAGTCACAGACATGCAACTCTGACGCAGAGTTTAGCACAAACAGCTGTTGGCCTGCCTTCTGCATCGAGTAAACAAACCGTCTGCGGAATATGAAAGATTGCTGGTAGGCAAAACGACTAGATTTGTAGGCGACAATAAATTCTGTGGCCTGCCAATCGTCAAGCAGCTGTAGACAGTGGAACTTCACACCAACACACGAGCGTTCACCTCGCCGCTGTCGGCATTCTGCAGAGGACAAAAATACCCCACATAAAAATGAGCTGCACTTTGTACATTCTGAAGCTTTCACTTGCTTGCAACATGAAGGCCTACTTGTTGTGAGCAAGTATACGTAAGTTCAGGTACTAACAGGTTTGTGTTGCAGACACTGTACCGACAAATGAACAAAAAATATAATGTCTCAAGGGAACCATTTATACTAACCGCATGTTGTGATATAATTGATAGGCAGTATCTTCATTAGAGAGTGTTAAAAAAAAAAATTGTATGACATGAAACACCAATGTCTAAATTGTCATCGATCAATTATGATTAATGAAAAATGATTGGAACTATAGACACATTTCTACCCCACAAATATTAATTATCTGGCCCTCTCCGATAGCTGCTCTGGTCTTTGTCTGAAAATATACGTATATATAGAATATGAAATATGAAAAGGAGAAGAAAATGTTTTTAATTCGTGAGGGGGGGCGGGGAGAAATGAAATACTAACAAGGCACCAGTGGCCTAATGGTGGCTTCATTATTGGCAACCTGTCTTGTTGTGAACAATGGACGGGAAAAATGTGACACACACACCCACGGACACACACACACACCCACACACACCCACCCACACACACGTGCTTTGCCAATATCACAAAACAAGCCGTCCACAAGCCAGGTGAGTGTCACACGTAAACCTTCAATTATTTCCAACCGAGCGCGTGTTGTCGCCTGAAGGAAAACCATGAGGTATAACCTGTCAGTGAAGTGCCTGATGTTGATCTTGCACACAGTGTGGAGAGTGACAGAAACATTATTTATTCACATTTACAACCAGTGGCAATTTACGTGTTGTGTAGCTTCTCATGGCATGGAGTCTGACTGGCATAATTGACAAGGCCTACCCTTTGCCAACAGCCTTTTCCTGAGACGGCAAGACCAGGGAAAGATCTATAATTTAGGCAGAAGAGGGGATGGGAACTACATATATCCTTCACTTCTCACAGACTGCTCTGGTGGGTTGTAAATAATGGGAAATGATTCAGGAATTGAAGCAAGAAGGACGAAAGGTGGGAGTCAACCTAGAACATAAACAGCTGTATGGTAATTCACACTGCAAGACATGATTCAATGACTACAAGAAAGCTAGTTGATATGGGTAGAACTGCAATTGACACCGGGGCTAAAAATCAATTTCTGGATGAACCACTTTTGCAGGGCAGCGGTATGAAATGACATGCTGAGCCTATAAAGGACATCTGGAGAACGGGAACCAGAGTCATGGATCAGGTTTTCTGCACTTGAATCTATTCAAGAGTCAAGATTCCTTTATTGCCAAATGTAACAAGTACAATGGAATGCTTACTCCCCATTCACTCCAGCAGTATTCTTCTAAACATACATTCTTAAGCAACTCTAAACAACGTAATAAGTACAGTAAAAACTATTCTCCTAAACAGTAATCTTATAAACATAAATTCTAAAACAACTCTGGACAATTAGTAAGATAGTACCAAATAAGTACAGTAAAAAGTAAGAGTTGATGCGCATGAGAAACTTTATACTAAATATAATGCATTAAATATAGAAAATGGTCAGCATCCACAACAAACCACACAACAATGAGTAAACAAAGCCAGTAAAGCTTAAGATTAATGTTTAGCAGGGCTCCTCCATACATTATGAGAGCGAGAAGAAATACATATACAAGTATATTAGCTACTGTGCTCAGTCAAAGCACCTTTACAATGAATGATCCGCATTCACCTACCCCAACTCACACACACAGACAAACGAGAGCCAGACTGCGTAGAGCAACAACCAGGTCAAGTGCCTTGCTCAAAGACATATTTTACACTCCCGGGTTTTCAATCACATCGTCTGGAAAGGGATCAGTCTGTAACAGCAGCACTTAAAGAGCGGTTATCTGGTAATGGGCACATTATTTCGTCAAGATACAAAAAGAAAATAGATTAAATTGAGGAAATGGCCCAAACAATACATCTTACAGACATTCTTTATTATCGTACGAAAGAGAAAACTCTGGTCTGATGCAAATTATTGACATTTTTGTGTTCAATCAGTTATCTGCGGCTCACACAAATATGCTCGTCGTTGGCCATAAAATCCACTTTGTTACGATGTAGTCGTAATGTTACCTATAACAACATTATCCTTATCAGAGTAAGACTGCACATTTTCAGCTGCTGTTAGAAATATCTACAGCCCTCTTTACTTTAATAAGGTAGAAACGTGCAGCGAGGCAGCTGCAACAATGCAGCTTTGCAGGGCCCAGCGCAGCGCTGCTGTGTCATCTACAGGCTTTGTGTGCAGATGTAATTGCAATGGTCATGACCACGGCTACAAGAAGGATAGGAAATCTTAATCTAATCCCGTCAGCAGTTAGTGACCAACCGGTGGTTATCTCCAACAGAGTAGACCGGCAGACTCGGGTCCTCATAACACCCTCGGTGCAGCTGATGCAGGTGCATCGCCTGTATTTATTTTATTTCACATTTGGATTTAAACATCAACATTTAAACATAATCTCCGGGCAAAGCCAGAAGGGGATGGTGATGCACTGATGTAACTCCGATACCAAGGAAGATATTTAACTGTCCAAAGTGTTCAGCTCTGTAAACATTTTTCTGGAGTGGAAAAAATGCACTTACCCCCTGGCTTCCAGTAAATCGAATCAAAGGTTCTGTCGGGAGGCCCTGGAAGTGAAGAACAAAATGCAACAATTAGCCATTGTAAGTGTCATCCATTTTACAGCAATGTGTTGGCGTATAAAAATGCCATTATGAAAATACATGACCACCAATCAAGGTTCAAACTTTTTCCTCTATACCTGAACTATATTCAAGCAAAGTGACCCAATGTTAATCCACCCTAGCATTGCCCCTGAGACAGCTAGCATCAAACCCAATGTTTTATTATGCATTGTGCAGTAGAGAAATTCCAATGCCCCCTGGGTGCAAAACAATTGAAAATGATTTGAATCTTTACATTTCACCATCAACCTATTCACATGTTTTTAATTCAGTGTTATTTTAATAAAGCTGAGCCAATGCCAGCCATTCACTTTAATGCAGTATAACCCCCCGTCCTAGAGAGCCCTCGTAAAGCTTGTGTCATCACGGTCCTCGTAAAAAATTGTAAATGTGAAAAGCCACGTTTATTCTTACTCTTCAAAGAATTGTTCTAATAAACAGAAAGCATCGACATAAAACTCGGTGACTCGTAGGCAGTTCGGGTTCCATTCCCAAATGTGGCCACTTGACACATGTTCAGTCGCCCTCTTCTTCAACCCTCCATCCATCTTTACTCCCCGCTATAAAGGCCATAACAAAATTTCATATACATAAAAAAAACAATCAACTTTAATAGCCTGCCTCCATCTGCATCCCCTCCTAAAACTCCCAGAGCACAGCTAGCAATACACGTGCATACATCCAGGAGCATGGCGGTTGCTAGGCATTTTAGTCATTTTGTGCATTTGTCTTAGCAAGCAAGAAGCTACTGCCACACTATGCTCATTAGAAGAATACTCAGATGTAACCGATTCCCCGAAAATAGCCTATTAAAGATATAGATTATAGATCCTAGTATAGATTCTACAAGTTATGAGAGATTCAACATGGCCAACCGCGGCCACTGTGTTGATTTCAAGCCGATTTTATGTAACGCTAAAGTTTCCCGAGAACACGCCTAGGGAACTTTATTTTCTGCCTGTCTTCCTTCACAGAAAAGGTCAGAGCATCCAGCATCTCGCTCAAGGCGCAGAACCGAGTCCACTGGTTAAAATATTGTTCACTCAGTTGAAGTACAAAACAAATGGCTCCATCTCCCGTGCTCATTAAATGTTCATGCCTGAACCAGGAAGAAAGTGCACATTGCTCATACTCCTTCCATCACACTTATCCATCAGTTTATCGTTGTTATTCAGAAGACACCAGTTGTGTTGCATTAAACGTAACATTTCCAGCATTCATATTACCAAACATAACTGTGGCATAATTTTTTGACACGCAACAACGTGACAGAAGAAAGAAAAAGGCATTTCGACGCAGTTAAAGAATTGCCTGAACCTACTTTATTCAACATTGTTGACGACAAAATCTTATTGTACGGTAACTGGATTATCTATGAGCTACTTTGCCAAGTAAGAACCTTATCAAGAAATCAGCCCTGGTTGGAGAGCGAGGCTTAAGTTAGGAGAGGCGGTTCGCCAGGTCCAGGTCCTGTGAATAAAGTAGCAGGGTTGGCGGAAGTTAAGTTGGAGTCGCAGTCGGGCTATGAACTCCCATAGCCCGTCCCGCCAAACCAGACCTTTCATGGTGCCACGTTCTCCGCGCTACCATTGCAGGGTTTAGCAGCGCACCGAATTTAGCTTCACACCCCCCCCACCCACCCCCACCCCAAGCAAGCCATGCTAACATAGTGCAACACTCAGCCTGTTCATTTGAATGGGCTGCTGACATGTCACTATTCTCTGGGCCCGGAGCCCAGAATGTTCCACAGAGCCAGCTAACCTTCGGGCCGGCGTGTGGCTCCCGACTATGGTTCGATGACAAGCCTACGGGCGTTCAAAACCCAATCACCAACTCGCCACAGCAGAGGGATGTGGCACGGGCACGCCAGGGAGCAGGCATTGACAAAGCCAATATATTATTGACTTTCAATTGAAAGCAATGCCTTTGCAAGTCAAGGGAAATGTAAAAACAATGGCTTCAGTATGTGTCCAACATGACCTATATGGTGAATATCAAACAGTGAAGTAGTTAGTTCTTATTTAGTCTGTTGACCCATTGGTTCAGAAGGGCACACTAACTTTTTACAACAAGTAGGCCTTAACTTACAAGTTTACATTATGCAAAATAACGATTAATCGTGACACAATGATTGCACATCAATTAACTAGTTTTTCTCGTTTTACGTTGGTAGATGATTTTAATTGGCTATGCTTGCCAGCAAATTAATAACAAAAGAACTGTCTCATTATGGCCACAAAACTGCCTGTGTGCCAATCTCATGTGTAAGAAGACCGCAGACTGCTGCCTTTAATCCAACTGCAAGCGCAATAGGCCCTAATAAAAGCCTCATAACACCCAGGGACGGCTTTATTAAGACCAATGTACACAGCTGAACACTCCCAACATCTATCTCTGACAAAAGACCTCAAGCTAGCACATTACGCAAGTCATATCAACTAGTAAGGGATCACTTGCTATCCAGCCCTAGGGTTCACCGACTGTCCAAAAAACCCACTGGACCAGCCACTCATCTTTGGACAATATAAACTGCTTTTGCAAAAAAAAAATAAATAAATAAAAAAAATAAAAAAAATCACTGAATGAATGAAACGTTGGGTTTGTTGTTTTGCTCTGGGCAGGAACGTGTACTCAGTGTTGCTGCTGCAACGTTGCCAGATAAAAAGCAGTTAAATTACTGATTGGTTTATCGGCAATCTGTCGGGGCACCTGTTGAGGTGAGGAAAACACCCGAGCAGGCCGTGAATCCCCGAACAATTACCGGTCTACATAATGCTAAGCGCAGTTTTCACTCTAAAAATAAAATTAAAAAAATAAAAAAAATAAAAAGGTGGCTTCATGATGATCCCTATCCATATAAAAACGGTTAATCATAAAATAACAAAAATAACTGAATAACAACTCAAAACCGTAACATCAAATTATAATAATTTGCCGGGGAAAGGGCAACAGAACCACATCACCCCAATCTACTTGTTCCTGCTTAGCCTGGCTAAAGAGTACCCTACGGTACGCAAGTAATATCAAACATTGCAGATATTATTCATAGAGGACTTATCGACCGTATTCCTTAATGGACGACAGGCTCGAGACTAAACAGCACCTGACTTCACTGTGGAGCGTTCTCCAAATGAAGGCGTGCTCATGGAGCGCACTGTACTTAGTCTCTTGCAGTATACAATTATAGGCCTCTTCTCCAGAGAGTCTGCGCTGGCTGGCTCTCTCTTCACCAGCCAGGCCTGGTGAAGTACAGCCTGAAAAACAGTCATCGAGCCAGTTGTTTGGGACCGAGGCCAATTCGGACCTACACAGCGAGGGATCGTTCTGGGAGGCATGCATCCGAAGGGTCTCCTTGTTTGCGGCAAACACCGGGGGGTGACATGGCCTGGCATGGAAGCCACCCAACTGGCCGCGTACAAGAACACCACCACGACACTTGGAGTCCAATTGTGGCAGCCACGGTAGTAGTTATGGTTCAGGCACCCATCTCTTTCGGTGCCCCAGTCAATGTGTTGTTGTTGAAACAACGAGAGGGCCAGCAATGCATTGCTTAAATAACAACAGTACCGGCACAGGCAGGCTGAAAAGCCAGGCAATCAAACCCCTCACCGGTCTCCATTACTTTCCACACGTTTCCTATAGGAGTGAGAATGTGTGCGTGTCATAGTGGTGGGAGGGGGGTATGAGTGCAGCTGACAACAACACTGTCTTGGTGTAACCTGAACTCCATGGCATCGCCTATAGCCCGAGCCCCAAAACAGACAACAGTCAAACGTTATTGTTTGTTTGTTTGTTTGTTTTCAACGTGAGATTTCAAGAAAAACAAGGACTTTTTAAAACTTTACCCTCGCCAATAAGTCGGGGCTCCTCGTATTTTACCGATAAAACACACCGGTGGTCACGGTTGAAAGTCTACCTGGTGAGATACAGGAGCGCGAAATAAGTAGGACAGGACAGACACCTGCGCTCATTAAAACTCCATCACACACCTCCCTGCCTCTGGTGTCAGGCTGGAAAGCGTCACACTAAAAGGTTTCTCTAATGACACAAAACACTGTAGTGCACACACAGCATCACACATATATACTGGCACAAATTCTTCTGAAATTGCATCCCAGGCAGGGCAATTAAGCTCCATTAAATTCAACAATATTGCATGAGCCAACATGTTTTATTGAATATCCAACTACTTTTGAATGTTTTCCAAGAAACCACGTTCCAAAGGAGTAATTTTATACTCCGTTGGGATAGTTTGTTATCTGGGGTTGCATGTTCTAAAAAAGCCCAAAAAGTGGACGTTTCTCACCAAACACGAAACCATAAACAAAACCATAGGATAGTAGAGCTGGCACAGAAACGCTGTGTGCCACAAACGTTTCAAATTTGGATAACGGAGCAGGATCTACAGAAATGTTTCGACAACATCTGGGGTTCAAAACAGGAAGAATAGGGTTAAAAATGCACTGGATCCATTTACCAGAATGATTATCATCTTGGTAACGCAAGAGCTGGGGCCATGTGGATGACTCAGATGTAGGCCAAAGCCTGGACCAAGTTGAGCTCACTTCCGATCGCATGATGGCTCATAGCCGTTGATGGAACAATCCGTACAGTCCAGCGTTAGGAAGACCACAATACACACACACACGCGCTAGGATGAATGTAGTTTAACATGCAAACAAGATCGCTCTATTGACACGTTACATCATCACTCTTGACGTTTATTACAGCATTGACCCAAATACGCTACTCTCGGCCTACATTTTAGGCAAATGTGTATCTCTGGGGGGGGTACCGAAGTTTGACGAAAAGCAGTGAACAAAATTCCAGACTCTTGGTGTGGGTTTGTCAAAACAAGAACATGGAAATAAAACTCCAACACCAGACCAACACTTCTCTGATCAAACCAAAATGAAAAAGGGAACCAAGCAGAGATCTCTCCTCTTTCTGTCCTCCCCGTAACCTTGAGGTGGCCGCTGACGCTCACCAAAGCTCACTGGTTGTCCCGGCCCATCTCAGAGCCAGCAGAATAAGTGAGTCTCTCTCTCTGTGGTGCTGTCTGCACCCCGGGTAGCGCTTAGTTCACGCCGTTGCTGTGTCTGATGAGCAAACAGGAGAACTGGCTCATGCTGAATGTCACGTCTCCCACACAGATCGGTTTAAAGACAGCGCTCTGGACTCTGCCATCCGTCCGCTTCACAATTCCATTCAAATTGAAACAAATTCAATGTATGCTTTGCATCTAAGCCCGCTGGCACGTCATTTAGACGCAACGCATGAACAAACCTGCCGTCATCACCTTTGAATAATAATAATGAGGAAGCCAAGCATTTAACACTTCCCAACAGTCACTTGAGTTTCAAGTTGCAGGTAATGACCATTATTATAGCTCTACCTATGTTTGCCTATAGGGAAATTATAAGTCACTTAATGTTTACTTTTGTAAGTCAGTGTTTCCTCTACGATGTTCTCCAGCAGCGGTGGCAAGGTGTGTGTGTGAACGACGCTGATGTGCATGGGCACAGGTTGTAGTGTGATTGTTGATTCCAGTAGGGCGCTGCTGCATTCCGACAGAAACGGCCTCATATAATGGTATAACAATACAACATAACAAGAAGCAGCATGCGAGAGCACCGTGTGTGCTAGCCAAGTTTCTTTTTTGGCATTAGTACAGTTTTCCGTCTGCAATTTATAGCCATCTCATCTCGTCTGGATTTCATAACACTGCCACTTCTGTTCTACACAATCAAATATGTAGGCTAGTTTCTATAATTATTATTATCAAGTCAATTGTTGTGTTACTTAGCATTTCTCTTCATGCTTCCTACAAGAGCCATTTCTAAAAAGCATAAAAGCTATTCATGAGCTAATGCAATAGCTACGCAAATAATAATTGTGAGAATAAGTTTTAACTGGCCAGCCAGATGGGTTATAGGTATACAAGGGATATTAGACTAATTGTACATGTATTCATGAGGTCATTTTTATGCCAAAACACGTGACGGTTGATTTGACCCTAAAGAAACTGTACTCTGCTTTAGCCTTAAATGGTTCTAAGCGCAACACAAAACAGAAGTGAAATAACTTTTTTTCTTTCAGCTCATATTGTTTTCAAAATCAACAATAACTATTCAGACATTTGTTTTGATATAACAGTATTTAACATCTCCCCTTATGGATTTGTGCATGTTTAATTTGGCCCATGTCTGAACAAATTGAGAATTATTAATGTAGGCTAATTTCACTTTTGTATTTATTCTTGTACTGTCAGTCAACATATATAGCAATATATAACATGGAGTTAGATGGGGAGAGTGAAGACGGCTGGTAGAATCCCAGAGCGGTCACAAGAGGTAACTTGGATGGGTTGAGTGCGAGATCGGTCAGTCGGAAGTCACATTTTTTCGTTTTTCTTTCACAAAACAAAGCAAAATTGAACTCTAACCTTTTTTTATTTTAAGTCAATTTCATCCGAAAATGTAATAGCAAAACCACTATTTTGCTGTCTGCTTTTTCCCCTCACAATATTTATCGTAATAGCATTTGGGGCGCCCGACAGAATTTCCAATACTATTTTGCATGGCTGATTGCAGTTGCGCTCGTCATCCATCTGTGGCGCTGCTAGATGTAGGGGAAACAAAGTTATGTCAATACTTTTTGCAAAGCATTGCTAATGCACGTGTCTGATACTGTGTAGACCTAGCCAAAACGAGGAGATGAACTTTGCGAGCTTGACAAGACAAAGTTTGTAGTACGCTCCCAGAAAAAAGCAATTCATCTACATAATTGCACTGCGTGCTGCTTTGGAAAGCTTGGCCAGTTGAGGCATTAAAAACGACTTCTTACCAGGCCTCTAGCACATCGTATTGGCCTTCAACAAATTATTCCATGTTGCCCTCTGTCCTCTTGCCAAGTTCTCTTTCCCCTGGTCCTCCTCACTGCAGCCAAGGTACCCCACCCCTCCCGGTGATGCAGGACTGACCTGAGAACTCTTTCGCTGCTTACATGACGGGACACTCAGCACTTTTCCATCCACGGTTCAAACATGGTGTGCAGCAAAGCAGATAGATTTCCTCCATTAACAGCGAGGCTTCATCGTAATCAGAAACATAAAAGAAGCTCACTCCAAGACTGTTATGTTGGGGGAAGTGCTTAGCAAAGCAAGTCCGTGCAGGCAGTAGATGTCGGAGAGGTATAGCCTGTGTCTTAACCATAAAAAAAGAGGAAGGCCATAATTGGCTGTTCCACTGCGTAAAAGCAAGAGAGTACTGCATAACTTAACAATAGCCCGCAACTCTTCTCTCAAAAACATAGGATAGGCATAAAGACAGAAAACTTGACCAAATAGTGCAACCATGGGCCCATAAAGATATATGCATGCATGGGCCGAGTCTGTGCCAAGTTAAGACTGGCCAATATTGAATAGAAGTCACCCCATCTTCAGAATTATGAATTGTGAGCAGTAAGTTGAAACCTTTGGGCCACAGAGTCCTGAATACATAAGCCAACAAAATAATCCACGATTGAAATCATTACCATATGTCAAGTGGTCGATGTGACCCAACATGACCCAATCACCACATACTTCTGCTACCATCCAGAAGGTCTGTACTTCAGGTCCAGAAGAAGTATGAGAATATGCCTACTTAAAAACAAATGTGATTAAGTAGGGGCTGCCTTAAGAGCAGCCCCTAAAGAGCAGCTTTGTCTCCAAATCTAATCATCAGCTGGCCAACAATGACGGCTGCTCCACAATGACATGACAACAAGATGAAGGGACTTCTGGACAACATTGTCACTTCCTCTTTGTTGTCCAAAACGTATCGTGTCAATACAACACAACTAGTAAAATCAACTAAATCAATAAAATGAAAGCGCACGTCCATTCAATTGATTTGGGTCATCAGCTTGGAAATCCAGCAGTACACGACACACGGCCACTGGAGTTTGAGGTAACAAAGTGTCCTCTCTTGGTCTGCTCTAGGTTTCTCCCTGTCAAATATTTATAGAACTTGAAACGTTAGATGGCCATCCGACGAGCGGGCCACACATGGACCATAGCTGGTCATCACAGGGACACCGTGTCACGGAACAAATCTTTAGGTGGACATCTAGCCCTGCTCAACCTGCCCACAGTGACGTGAACCTCACCAAATGCACACACATTTCCTGAATTTGCCCGTAGGTCGTGTCTAAAAGAGAATCGTTGTTGCCGTTGGTGGTGGTGGTGGATTGAGAAAGATGCACAATCTTACCACGAAAACCGATGCATTCATTCCTCAAATACAAATAGGCTGTCTGTCTCTTGTGCTGGCGTTCACAGAGCCACACACACACACACACACACACACACACACACACACACACACACACACAGTATAAAAAGTGTAGGTGTATCACTCGTGCTGTGACAGTAGGGTCTATGACTCTGTAGCCTGTGATATACAGTAGGATAGGCTATGACTCTGTAGCCTGTGATACAGTAGGGTAGGCTATGACTCTGTAGCCTGTGATACAGTAGGGTAGGCTATGACTCTGTAGCCTGTGATACAGTAGGGTAGGCTATGACTCTGTAGCCTGTGATACAGTAGGGTAGGCTATGACTCTGTAGCCTGTGTGATACAGTAGGGTAGGCTATGACTCTGTAGCCTGTGATACAGTAGGGTAGGCTATGACTCTGTAGCCTGTGATACAGTAGGGTAGGCTATGACTCTGTAGCCTGTGATACAGTAGGGTAGGCTATGACTCTGTAGCCTGTGATACAGTAGGGTAGGCTATGACTCTAGCCTGTGATACAGTAGGGTAGGCTATGACTCTGTAGCCTGTGATACAGTAGGGTAGGCTATGACTCTGTAGCCTGTGATACAGTAGGGTAGGCTATGACTCTGTAGCCTGTGATACAGTAGGGTAGGCTATGACTCTGTAGCCTGTGATACAGTAGGGTAGGCTATGACTCTGTAGCCTGTGAGATACAGTAGGGTAGGCTATGACTCTGTAGCCTGTGATACAGTAGGGTAGGCTATGACTGTAGCCTGTGATACAGTAGGGTAGGCTATGACTCTGTAGCCTGTGATACAGTAGGGTAGGCTATGACTCTGTAGCCTGTGTGATACAGTAGGGTAGGCTATGACTCTGTAGCCTGTGATACAGTAGGGTAGGCTATGACTCTGTAGCCTGTGATACAGTAGGGTAGGCTATGACTCTGTAGCCTGTGATACAGTAGGGTAGGCTATGACTCTGTAGCCTGTGATACAGTAGGGTAGGCTATGACTCTTTAGCCTGTGATACAGTAGGATAGACTATGACTCTTTAGCCTGTGATACAGTAGGGTAGACTATGACTCTTTAGCCTGTGATACAGTTGGGTAGGCAATGACTCTTTAGCCTGTGATACAGTAGGGTAGACTATGACTCTGTAGCCTGTGATACAGTAGGGTAGACTATGACTCTTTAGCCTGTGATACAGTTGGGTAGGCAATGACTCTTTAGCCTGTGATACAGTAGGGTAGACTATGACTCTGTAGCCTGTGATACAGCAGGGTAGACTATGACTTGCCGTGAACATTGACTCATGACTCAATTACCTGATTACCTGATTTATCAGACATACGGTACGCAACCAAAGCTCACAGGGGGCGTATTAGTTCGTGACATGCGCAATGACTCTACACTCTAAAGTCACTACAAATACATATATTATATATATATATATATTTGTTATTTTTTGTTATATAAAAATAACAAATAAATAAACATGACTCAATATATATATTAAAAAAAACAAAAAACCCAATATATTCTCTATGAGGTATATCGTGCCATTCATTATTCTTATTCCGTGACTTGACTTCATTGAATATTCATCGGACATACGGTGCGCAACCAAAGCTCACAGTTCGTGACATGCGCAATGACTAAGTCACTCCAAATACATATATTATATATATATATATATTTTTTTTTTGTTATATAAAAATAAAAAATAAATAAACATGACTCAATATGTAAAAAAAATGTCATATCAAACATACGGTACGCAACCAAAGCTCACAGGGGCCGTATTAGTTCGTGACATGCGCAATGACTAAGTCACTATAAAAATAAATATTATATATATATATATATTTGCTATTTTTTGTTATATAAAAATAACAAATAAATAAAAATGACTCAATATATTTAAAAATAATATATTATATATCATGAGGTAGGCTTATGTCGTTCCATTATTCGTATTCAGTGACGCCCCGTGGGGCGTTCTGATGAATATTCAATGAAGTCCCGACGCGCGCGCGCTCCGCGTTTATGACGGGTTGTCGCGCGCCGCCGCCCGCCTGCCGCCTGCGTGCTGCCGTTGCTGCGTGCGCGTGGTGCGCCGTGGACTGACGGACATGCGAGCAAGATGGCGGCGCTGAAGGAGGATCGCTGCTACGGGCTGTCCTGCGGGAGAGTCAGCAACGGCGGCCGCGTCTCCGTCCTCCACGTCAAGCTCACTGACAGCGCGCTGCGGGCACTCGAGGGCTACCGGGGCGGCGGCGGCGGCGGCAAGGTGAGCTCTGGGTGGTGGGTGGGTGGTGATGGGTTGTGGTGGTGGTGGTGACCCGAAACGCTGAATTAATTTTATTAAATTAAATTAAATTAAATTAAATGTAATTAAATGTAATTTAATTCAAGTCTTTTTATGTTGGCTGGCTGTTGACAGGCTGGCTGGTGATAGCCTGTAAAAAAAAAAAAAGCAGCAGCGCTGTGGCTCGTTGGCCAGGTCACTAGCTACAGCTAATCTTATTTATTTCTGTCTTTATTTCCCGGGTTTGTTTTGTTAAACCAGCCCACGTCCGTCCGTCCAACCATCCAACCAACCAACCATGTGTGTTTAAACTAAACCCGAAGGACTAAACTAAACTAAACTCTAAACCACACACACACACACACTACTCCTAACTGTGTTGATGAACTGCCTTGTAAAAATGTACATTATCTCTCTAGCCAGCCAAGTGCTGCTAGAGATAATGGGGGGGGGGGGGGGGGGTAATGAGTCGAGCTCCATTGCAGTGAGCTGAGCTTCATGATCAGTGATCAGTTTATTCCTCGTCGATTTGTTCTTTTGAAGTCAGCTCGTAGTTTATTATCATAGCTCTGTTTTATTTCTCTTGTCAATGGGTGCTTCCAGAGCAAGTTTGCTGAGCTGTCAACATTCTCTTATGAGAGTTGGAGTTGGCCAGGTAGACTGAACTTTAAACAACATTTGTTGTTTTTTTTACTAGTAGTCATTTTCTCGTTTGTCTAGTTTGGTGTAGACTGTGTGTGTGTGTGTGTGTGTGTTGTTTTTTTAATATATATATTGAGTCATGTTTATTTATTTGTTATTTTTATATAACAAAAAATAACAAATATATATATATATATAATATATGTATTTGTAGTGACTTTAGAGTGTAGAGTCATTGCGCATGTCACGAACTAATACGCCCCCTGTGAGCTTTGGTTGCGTACCGTATGTCTGATAAATCAGGTAATCAGGTAATTGAGTCATGAGTCAATGTTCACGGCAAGTCATAGTCTACCCTGCTGTATCACAGGCTACAGAGTCATAGTCTACCCTACTGTATCACAGGCTAAAGAGTCATTGCCTACCCAACTGTATCACAGGCTAAAGAGTCATAGTCTACCCTACTGTATCACAGGCTACAGAGTCATAGTCTACCCTACTGTATCACAGGCTACAGAGTCATAGCCTACCCTACTGTATCACAGGCTACAGAGTCATAGCCTACCCTACTGTATCACAGGCTACAGTCATAGCCTACCCTACTGTATCACAGGCTACAGAGTCATAGCCTACCCTACTGTATCACAGGCTACAGAGTCATAGCCTACCCTACTGTATCACAGGCTACAGAGTCATAGCCTACCCTATTGTATCACACAGGCTAGAGTCATAGCCTATACTACTGTATCACAGGCTACAGAGTCATAGCCTACCCTACTGTATCACACAGGCTACAGAGTCATAGCCTACCCTACTGTATCACAGGCTACAGAGTCATAGCCTACCCTACTGTATCACAGGCTACAGTCATAGCCTACCCTACTGTATCACAGGCTACAGAGTCATAGCCTACCCTGCTGTATCTCACAGGCTACAGAGTCATAGTCTACCCTACTGTATCACAGGCTACAGAGTCATAGCCTACCCTACTGTATCACAGGCTACAGTCATAGCCTACCCTACTGTATCACAGGCTACAGAGTCATAGCCTACCCTACTGTATCTCACAGGCTACAGAGTCATAGCCTACCCTACTGTATCACACAGGCTAGAGTCATAGCCTACCCTACTGTATCACAGGCTACAGAGTCATAGCCTACCCTACTGTATCACAGGCTACAGAGTCATAGCCTACCCTACTGTATCTCACAGGCTACAGAGTCATAGCCTACCCTACTGTATCAGGCTAGAGTCATAGCCTACCCTACTGTATCACACAGGCTACAGAGTCATAGCCTACCCTACTGTATCACAGGCTACAGAGTCATAGCCTACCCTACTGTATCTCACTGGCTACAGAGTCATAGCCTACCCTACTGTATCACAGGCTACAGAGTCATAGCCTACCCTACTGTATCACAGGCTAGAGTCATAGCCTACCCTACTGTATCACAGGCTACAGAGTCATAGCCTTTCCTACTGTATCACAGGCTACAGAGTCATAGTCTACCCTACTGTATCACAGGCTAAAGAGTCATAGCCTACCCTACTGTATCACAGGCTACAGAGTCATAGCCTACCCTACTGTATCACAGGCTACAGAGTCATAGCCTACCCTACTGTATCACAGGCTACAGAGTCATAGCCTATCCTACTGTATCACAGGCTACAGAGTCATAGTCTACCCTACTGTATCACAGGCTACAGAGTCATAGTCTATCCTACTGTATCACAGGCTAAAGAGTCATAGCCTACCCTACTGTATCACAGGCTACAGAGTCATAGCCTATCCTACTGCATCCTGGGCTACAGAGTCAGAGTCATAGCCTATCCTACTGCATCCCGGGCTAGAGTCAGTCATAGCCTATGCAGCACTTGGGCTAGAGAGATAATGTACATTTTTACAAGGCAGTTCATCAACACAGTTAGGAGTAGTGTGTGTGTGTGTGTGGTTTAGAGTTTAGTTTAGTTTAGTCCTTCGGGTTTAGTTTAAACACACATGGTTGGTTGGTTGGATGGTTGGACGGACGGACGTGGGCTGGTTTAACAAAACAAACCCGGGAAATAAAGACAGAAATAAATAAGATTAGCTGTAGCTAGTGACCTGGCCAACGAGCCACAGCGCTGCTGCTTTTTTTTTTTTTACAGGCTATCACCAGCCAGCCTGTCAACAGCCAGCCAACATAAAAAGACTTGAATTAAATTACATTTAATTACATTTAATTTAATTTAATTTAATTTAATAAAATTAATTCAGCGTTTCGGGTCACCACCACCACCACAACCCATCACCACCCACCCACCACCCAGAGCTCACCTTGCCGCCGCCGCCGCCGCCCCGGTAGCCCTCGAGTGCCCGCAGCGCGCTGTCAGTGAGCTTGACGTGGAGGACGGAGACGCGGCCGCCGTTGCTGACTCTCCCGCAGGACAGCCCCGTAGCAGCGATCCTCCTTCAGCGCCGCCATCTTGCTCGCATGTCCGTCAGTCCACGGCGCACCACGCGCACGCAGCAACGGCCAGCACGCAGGCGGCAGGCGGGCGGCGGCGCGCGACAACCGTCATAAACCGCGGGACGCGCGCGCGTCGGGACTTTCATTGAATATTCATCAGAACGCCCCACGGTGCGTCACTGAATACGAATAATGGAACGACATAAGCCTACCTCATGATATATAATATATTATTTTAAATATATTGAGTCATTTTATTTATTTGTTATTTTATATAACAAAAAATAGCAAATATATATATATATATAATATTTATTTTTATAGTGACTTAGTCATTGCGCATGTCACGAACTTAATACGCCCCTGTGAGCTTTGGTGCGTACCCGTATGTTTGATTATGACATTTTTTTACATATTGGATCAGTTTATTTATTTTTTATTTTTATATAACAAAAAAAAAATATATATAATATAATATATGTATTTGGAGTGACT
The DNA here is from genome assembly GCA_002895965.2 of Coryphaenoides rupestris. Taxonomy (NCBI): domain Eukaryota; kingdom Metazoa; phylum Chordata; class Actinopteri; order Gadiformes; family Macrouridae; genus Coryphaenoides; species Coryphaenoides rupestris. The sequence continues at coordinate 138,842 of PIJE02000658.1, read as the reverse complement.
TAGTCATTGCGCATGTCACGAACTGTGAGCTTTGGTTGCGCACCGTATGTCCGATGAATATTCAATGAAGTCAAGTCACGGAATAAGAATAATGAATGGCACGATATACCTCATAGAGAATATATTGGGTTTTTTGTTTTTTTAATATATATATTGAGTCATGTTTATTTATTTGTTATTTTTATATAACAAAAAATAACAAATTATATATATATATAATATATGTATTTGTAGTGACTTTAGAGTGTTAGAGTCATTGCGCATTGTCACGAAACTAATACGCCCCCTGTGAGCTTTGGTTGCGTACCGTATGTCTGATAAATCAGGTAATCAGGTAATTGAGTCATGAGTCAATGTTCACGGCAAGTCATAGTCTACCCTGCTGTATCACAGGCTACAGAGTCATAGTCTACCCTACTGTATCACAGGCTAAAGAGTCATTGCCTACCCAACTGTATCACAGGCCTAAAGAGTCATAGTCTACCCTACTGTATCACAGGCTACAGAGTCATAGTCTACCCTACTGTATCACAGGCTAAAGAGTCAATTGCCTACCCAACTGTATCACAGGCTTAAAGAGTCGTAGTCTACCCTACTGTATCACAGGGCTAAAGAGTCATAGTCTATCCTACTGTATCACAGGCCTAAAGAGTCATAGCCTACCCTACTGTATCACAGGTACAGAGTCATAGCCTATCCTACTGTATCACAGGCTACAGAGTCATAGCCTACCCTATTGTATCACACAGGCTAGAGTCATAGCCTATACTACTGTATCACAGGCTACAGAGTCATAGTCTACCCTACTGTATCACACAGGCTACAGAGATCATAGCCTACCCTACCTGTATCACAGGCTACAGAGTTCATAGCCTACCCTACTGTATCACAGGCTACAGTCATAGCCTACCCCTACTGTATCACAGGCTACAGAGTCATAGCCTACCCTGCTGTATCTCAACAGGCTACAGAGTCATAGTCTACCCTACTGTATCACAGGCTACAGAGTCATAGCCTACCCTACTGTATCACAGGCTACAGTCATAGCCTACCCTACTGTATCACAGGCTACAGAGTCATAGCCTACCCTACTGTATCTCACAGGCTACAGAGTCATAGCCTACCCTACTGTATCACACAGGCTAGAGTCATAGCCTACCCTACTGTATCACAGGCTACAGAGTCATAGCCTACCCTACTGTATCACACAGGCTACAGAGTCATAGCCTACCCTACTGTATCTCACAGGCTACAGAGTCATAGCCTACCCTACTGTATCAGGCTAGAGTCATAGCCTACCCTACTGTATCACACAGGCTACAGAGTCATAGCCTACCCTACTGTATCACAGGCTACAGAGTCATAGCCTATCCTACTGTATCTCACTGGCTACAGAGTCATAGCCTGCCCTACTGTATCACAGGCTACAGAGTCATAGCCTACCCTACTGTATCTCACTGGCTAGAGTCATAGCCTACCCTACTGTATCACAGGCTACAGAGTCATAGCCTTTCCTACTGTATCACAGGCTACAGAGTCATAGTCTACCCTACTGTATCACAGGCTAAAGAGTCATAGCCTACCCTACTGTATCACAGGCTACAGAGTCATAGGCTACAGAGTTATAGCCTACCCTACTGTATCACAGGCTACAGAGTCATAGCTGACCCTACTGTATCACAGGCTACAGAGTCATAGCCTATCCTACTGTATCACAGGCTACAGAGTCATAGTCTACCCTACTGTATCACAGGCTACAGAGTCATAGTCTATCCTACTGTATCACAGGCTAAAGAGTCATAGCCTACCCTACTGTATCACAGGCTACAGAGTCATAGCCTATCCTACTGCATCCTGGGCTACAGAGTCAGAGTCATAGCCTATCCTACTGCATCCCGGGCTAGAGTCAGTCATAGCCTATGCTACTGCATCGCGGGCTAGAGTCATAGCCTATCCTACTGCATCACAGGCTAGAGAGTCATAGCCTATCCTACTGCATCACGGGCTAGAGTCATAGCCTATCCTACTGCATCACAGGCTAGAGAGTCATAGCCTATCCTACTGCATCACAGGCTAGAGAGTCATAGCCTATCCTACTGCATCACAGGCTAGAGAGTCATAGCCTATCCTACTGCATCACGGGCTAGAGTCATAGCCTATCCTACTGCATCACAGGCTAGAGAGTCATAGCCTATCCTACTGCATCACGGGCTAGAGAGTCATAGCCTATCCTACTGCATCGCGGGCTAGAGTCATAGCCTATCCTCCTGCATCACAGGCTAGAGAGTCATAGCCTATCCTCCTGCATCCAGGGCTACAGAGTCAGAGTCATAGCCTATCCTACTGCATCCCGGGCTAGAGTCAGTCATAGCCTATGCTACTGCATCGCGGGCTAGAGTCATAGCCTATCCTACTGCATCCTGGGCTACAGAGTCAGAGTCATAGCCTATCCTACTGCATCCCGGGCTAGAGTCAGTCATAGCCTATGCTACTGCATCGCGGGCTAGAGTCATAGCCTATCCTACTGCATCACAGGCTAGAGAGTCATAGCCTATCCTACTGCATCACGGGCTAGAGTCATAGCCTATCCTACTGCATCACAGGCTAGAGAGTCATAGCCTATCCTCCTGCATCCAGGGCTACACTCGAGTGTTTCGTCGGTTCACTGAGCGGCTGCCGGCCAGACGTGCGTAGGACGAGGTGACGTCACGATGAGACGTCAGCGGCTGACAAAACACGCCGGGAATGTCCAAAACACACGCGTCACAAAACGGGTCAGTCATAAAATACGAGAACAACTTTTATTGCATAAATACAAATTTAACAAATACAGGGAATGTCATTCACTTTGTAGTGACAGTCATTGCGCATGTCACGAACTAATACGGGCCCTGTGAGCTTTGGTTGCGTACCGTACGTCTGATAAATCAGGTAATCAGTGCCATTTTTGTGGTGGAAAATACGTTAAATACAAAAGAAACACAACCACATTGGTATAACAAACAGAAGAAAATCATTCAGATACAAATCAGGAAATTACCTTAAATAATATACAGAAATAAGATCCCATGCCACAACCTTCAAAAGTGGAATATCAATAAAAAGGAGGTATTTTCAATTTAAATACTAAACAAAAACCAGAGTAAAATCCACAATGAACACCCACCCTCCCCCAGACACAAAATAGAACGTAAAAGAAATGAATGCAACATACAAAATAACAGATGATAAAGGACCATATCACATTATATGTAATGAAGCAAACCCAAACTATAATATATATTCTCTCTCTCGATATATATATATATATATATATATGGCGATGACATTTTCAGTCCAAAGCTCTAACTGATTTATTACGATCACTATCAAAGACAAGATATTGGCAGCCAAGAAGAGCAAAACATAACAATTAGTGTCCTGCAGTGTGATGCATATAGATAGGCCTACGCGCTACGGCACATTCGTTTTCACACATATTGATGCACCCGGTACTCCAACAACTCCCCCACGCAGCCTTGAGAGACGCCTTGATACGGTCACAGTGGAAATGCACCTGGAATCACTTCCTTCCTTTCCCAACTTCAACTAAAGTTCCAAAAAGACAAGGGAGGGGCTCGTCCAATCACAGGTTCAATTTCTGGCTGCTATGACGACGGATAATGCCACACCGCCAATAGCGACAGCGGTGGCTCCAAACAGCCACTTCCAGCTGAGACCCTGCAGAAGGTAAAAGGAGGAAAAAAACCCAAAACAAAACACAGGTAAGGAAGTGAAGTGAGCGTATGCATGTACATTTACATTTAGGGCATTTGTCAGACGCTTTTATCCAAAGCGACTTACAAAGAGTACATTTGTTGAAGGAGAGGCAGCAATATATCACTGTGGTACCTGAAGATAAGAATAGAGCTGTTTGAGCATTCATATTTACGAGACGAATAGAACGAGTTTCATAATTGCCAAGTTGCCTGCATAAGTAGCTGGGCAGGCGTGTGATTCCAAGCGAGAATGAACAACAATGCTAAGTGCCATTAATAAATGTCAAGATGTACAACACGCAGGTTAGTGCTGGGATTATCAGAGGAGGGTGGGGGGGGGTTATGTAGAGTCCAGGTGAACTCATGTACACAAAGTTATACCACAGTCTGGGTGAATACTCTTTTCTGATTGGCCCGGCAGGTGTTCGTTAATAATACCATATAATGCACACACACATAGTTCGGCTGAAGTTTAATCATCCACTAGCCAATATTTATTTGATATTCAAGACTCATTTTGTCATGCTATGTCCAGTATATGAATATGAAGGGCACATTCTAAAGATGAGAATATATTGCCGTTTCCAAGATGGTCACAGGAATCTAGTTTCCTCGACATTTGAGAGCACATTGCTGGGTGACAACATGCAGCATGACTCTTTCAATGAAAGTACGTTATAATGACCTTTGTCAAATATATATTAAAGAAAAGGGGACCCCCCCCAAAGAATCGCCACCTTAACGTGGTGGGGGGTTTGGGCGCCCCCGTGACCCTGGGAGCTGTGTTGTCCGGGGCATTAGCCCCTGGTAGGGTCTCCCAAGGCAAAGTGGTCTCAGGGGAGGGGCCAGACTAAGAGCGATTCAAAGACCCCATGAAAAGACTCCCGGAAAGGACAGTCACCTCGCCCGGACAAGGGAAACCGGGGCACCCTTCTGGAGCCAGACCTGGGAGGGGAGCTCGTCGGCGAGCGTCTGGTGGCCGGGCCTGGATCCACGGGGCCCGGCCGGGCCAAGCCCGAAAAGACAACGTGGAGTCACCTCCCTGTGGGCTCACCACCTGCAGGGAGAGTCAGTGGGGTTGGGTGCGTTGTATACCGGGCGGTAGGCAAAAGCGGGGTCCTGGGCGTGCGGATCCCCATCATCGCCGACTGGTTCTAGGGACGTGGAACGTCACCTCACTGGCGGGGAAGGAGCCGGAGCTGGTGCGGGAGGTGGAGCGGTACCAACTAGATATGGTTGGGCTCACCTCCACGCACAGCACTGGGTCTGGAACCAAACTCCTGGAGAGGAGCTGGACCCTCTACTTCTCCGGGGGGACTTCAACGCACACGTGGGCAATGATGGAGAAACCTGGAGGGGAGTGATTGGGATGAACGGCCTGCCCGATCTGAACCAGAGTGGTGTTTTGTTATTGGACTTCTGTGCTAGTCATGGACTGGCCATAACAAACACCATGTTCGAGCATAGGGTGGCTCACAAGTGTACCTGGTACCGGACCACCTTAGGCCAAAGGTCGCTGATCGACTTTGTAATCGTATCAGCAGATCTGCGGCCGCATGTTTTGGACACTCGGGTGAAGAGAGGAGCAGAGCTGTCAACTGATCACCACCTGGTGGTGAGTTGGATCAGATGGCGCGGGAGGCTGCCAGACAGACCTGGTAAACCCAAACGTGTAGTGAGGGTGAACTGGGAACGTCTGGTGGAAGCCCCTGTCCGTAGGGTCTTTAACTCCCACCTCCGGAAGAACTTCTCGTGCATCCCGGGGGAGGTTGGGGACATGGAACCTGAGTGGGCCATGTTCAGAGCCTCCATTGTAGAGGCTGCAGCTCGGAGCTGTGGTCAAAAGGCTGTCGGTGCCTGTCGTGGCGGCAACCCAAGAACCCGTTGGTGGACACCAGCGGTGAAGGAAGCCGTCAGGCTGAAGAAGGAGGCCTTTCGGGCCTGGTTGGCCCAGGGGTCTCCTGAAACAGCAGACAGGTACCGGGAGGCCAAAAGGACCGCAGCTTCAGCGGTTGCTGAAGCAAAAACCCGGGTGTGGGAGGAGTTCGGGGAGGCCATGGAGCAGGACTTTCGGTTGGCCTCAAGGAGGTTCTGGCAAACTGTCCGGCGACTCAGGAAGGGAAAGCAGGGCTTGGCTCAGGCTGTGCTCAGTCGGGGAGGAGAACCGCTGACCCAGACTGAGGATATTGTCGGGCGGTGGAAAGAACACTTTGAGGAGCTCCTGAACCCGACCAGTACGTCCTCTGGGGAAGAGGCAGAGTCTGAAGACTCGGGGGAAGTCTCACCCATATCCTTGGTAGAGGTCGCTGAAGTAGTCAAAAAGCTCTTCAGTGGCAAGGCGCCTGGTGTGGATGAGATTCGCCCTGAGATGCTGAAGGCTCTGGACATTGTCGGGCTGTCGTGGCTGACACGCCTAGTCAATGTCGCGTGGAGGTCGGGGACAGTACCTGTGGAATGGCAGAGCGGGGTGGTGTTCCCCATTTTCAAGAAAGGGGACCGGAGGGTGTGCTCCAACTATCGGGGTATCACACTGCTCAGCCTCCCCGGGAAAGTTTATTCCAGGGTGCTGGAGAGGAGGCTCCGGCCGATTGTCGAACCTCAGCTCCAGGAGGAACAATGCGGATTCCGTCCTGGCCGTGGAACAGTGGACCAGCTCTTTACCCTCGCAGGGTTGTTGGGGGGGGCATGGGAGTTTGCCCATCCAGTCTACGTGTGCTTTGTGGACTTGGAGAAGGCCTATGACCGTGTCCCCCGGGGAATCCTGTGGGGGGTACTACGGGAGTATGGGGTCCCGGGGCCGTTGGTACGTGCCATTCGGTCCCTGTACGAACAAAGTGCGAGCTGCGTCCTTATTCTCGGCACAAAGTCAAGCATGTTCTCAGTGGGTGTTGGACTCCGCCAAGGTTGCCCCTTGTCACCGGTTCTGTTCGTGATCTTCACAGACAGAATCTCAAGGCGCAGCCGAGGTGAGGAGAGTGTCCGGTTTGGGGACCTCAGAATTGCATCTCTGCTCTTTGCAGATGATGTGGTTCTGTTGGCTACATCAGACCGTGACCTCCAGCATGCACTGGGGCGGTTTGCAGCCGAGTGTGAAGCGGTCGGGATGAGAGTCAGCACCTCCGAGTCTGAGGCCGTGGTTCTCTGCCGGAAAACGGTGGAGTGTTCCCTCCGGGTTGGGAGTGAGTTGCTGCCTCAAGCGAAGGAGTTCAAGTATCTCGGGGTCTTGTTCACGAGTGAGGGCAAAATGGAGCGGGAGATGGACAGACGGATTGGTGCAGCGTCTGCAGTGATGCGGGCGCTGTACCGGTCCGTTGTGGTGAAGAGGGAGCTGAGCCGGAAGGCGAAGCTTTCGATTTACTGGTCCATCTACGTTCCAACCCTCACCTATGGCCACGAGCTTTGGGTAGTGACCGAAAGAATGAGATCGCGGATACGAGCGGCCGAAATGAGTTTCCTCCGCAGGGTGGCTGGGCTCAGCCTTAGAGATAGGGTGAGGAGCTCAGACATCCGGAGGGAGCTCGGAGTAGAGCCGCTGCTCCTCCGCATCGGAGTCAGCTGAGGTGGTTCGGGCATCTGATTAGGATGCCCCCCGGGCGCCTCCCTTTGGAGGTTTTCCGGGCACGTCCAACTGGGAGGAGACCCCGGGGCAGACCCAGAACCCGCTGGAGAGATTACATATCTCGTCTGGCCTGGGAACGCCTCGGGATCCCCCAGGAGGAACTAGAGAGTGTGGCTGGGGAGAAGGAAGCCTGGGGGGCCCTGCTTAGCCGGCTGCCACCGCGACCCGACCCCGGATAAGCGGACGAGAATGGATGGATGGATGGAAAAGGGGACTGCACTGAAGTTTGGCATGCAGCTTGCAAACTGTTCCCTTTTCATATTGTTGATTTTCAGTTTGTTCTTTAGATTTTATCATTTTGTGCACAACCAAACAGCAATCTCATGTGTGCACAATGAAGGTATGTATGGCATGGCATGTCGTCTAAAAAAAACAAACCAATTTTGTCTGCAAGTTACGCACGTCTCTGTGCATCTTTGCAGACACACATTTCGGTCTTAAACGCATCATGTGCTGGTGGCTTCTCAGAATTGAAAATGTCAAAACAAAACCAAAAAAAACCATTGGGGAAAAAAACCAAAAAAAACTGTGGCAGATTTCTCATCATTTCATCATGAGGACCTGTGTGGAGACAGCAGCGCTCTCACCCAGGAGGAGGAGGAGGAGGATCTGCCGTTGTGTTGCTTCTGCGAGACGCCGCCCACCCCGGACGGGTTGCCCAGCATCTTCTTGTACATGGCCTGCTCCGCGCCCTTCTGCTCGGAGTGCTTCTTCACCAGCTTGGACAGCTCCGTGTGGATGGTCTGCAGGAAGGGACACCAAAGACACAAGGAGGCGAGGGGGGAATGTCAGTGGGAGTTTAGTGGGCAGCAGAAGCGACAGCAGCTACAGGGAGGGACAGTGTGGCAACACCGGTACCAAAGAACTGTTGGGAGGATTAATGTACTTCTGGGGAAGACCTCGCGTTCTGTTCTATGCATATCTCCAATTTTAAAAAGGGAGTAAATATATAATATATAACCACCGTCCAAAGCGATACAACCGCAGTCAACCTCAGAAAAAGGTGCATTAGGAAGAAAAACTAATAAATGTTGGCCTGCGTGTGTCAAAACGCCGGTGCTCGTGACATGGCCGAGTGGTGCGACCAAATTAGTCCTGACAGACAGACCGCAGGGAAGGAAGGAAGGGAGAAAAGCTCCCAGGCCAAGACATCTTCATTGACAGGGCAGGAAAATAATCGTGATGTCAGACATGTTTTTGGCCAACGTGCATGACACAGATTGGACGGGTGGGTGGGTGACAGGTTAGTGGTAGTTCAGTGCATTAATCCACCAACATATTACACCTTGACGAGGAGGATAACTGAGGGATGACAGCGTTCCAGGGCAGGCTGAATCTCGGGTCAACGGTAAGACCGGTGATTAGCTGCGCAGGGCTATACTTTTAGGCTTCCCCCAGGGATATTTTTAGACGTCCACCGCTACCGGTGCGACATAAGGTTTCAGCAGAGCAGAGCACCCGCGGCATTCCAACCCGTGTAGCCATGCAGGCTCCCGCTAGCACACATGCCAGATTGGACGCTTCGGACAAAATTACATAACAGCCGAGTCAGTAAGTTCAAGGGCATGTTGGCGTATAATTAAGCATTCGTTATTTCATTAGTAATAAAGACGGCAAGACATTTGGCAGCACTAAAACTCATGAATAAGGCTGTGGCTGAAATAAAAATAATTATGCTGGACTGTTTACAACACAGCAGCAGCAGAGACATTCAGGAAAGGAAGACACTTGGATAAATGATGCAATGAAGCTCTCCATCAGGCCCCATTATGATGACCAGGCAACAGCTTGCACTAATGTTCACATTAGCAAATCAACAACACAGAGCACACACACACACACAGAGACAGAGAGACAGAGAGAGAGAGAGAGAGAGAGAGAGAGATAAGAGGCGGCTCTGACAGATTGGTGTGGGCTCGGACGAGAGGGTTGCAGCAGAAGCTCCACCTGGGCCAGGAAAGCCCACTCAGTGAGTCAAGTTCTGTCACGCGGCTCGGCGGAGCCAACAGCTATTATGAATTCCTCCACACAGCGAGGCATTAGATATGGCCAGAGTATGAGGCAGGCGGCCTATTTACAGCAACAACCTGAAAACAGATCCACTGAAATGATGAGTCAGGGAATCACAGGGTGGCGGCGGTGCGGGAGACCATCTGTTGAGATTTCTTGCAGCATGGCGACCTCTACTGGAGACACGTGGGAAGAGCATGCTTGACTGAACCGAGTTTGACATTTTGGTTTAAAAGTGCCCCAGTAAACCAGCAGCTGTGAGCACGATTAGCCATTATGAGCAGTGTCAAAAGTGTTATGAGATCAAATTTGTCATGTTTGATGAAGTGACATCACAAGTGGTACTGGTAAGCATACATCTCGGTGGACAACCCCTCTCGTGATGTCACAATGACAATTTTAGTCACGTGAAAATGTTGAAATGGCTCGTAACGGCTGATCACAGCGCTCACACCAGGTGGTATAATAGGGCCCCTTTAATGAAAAAAACCAAAGAAAGAAATGTACCTTATTGCTAGGTTCCAACTTTAGTGCCTTCCTCAGTATGCTAATGGCTTCTGCATACTCCCCCTTTAAGGCCAATACCTAGAGACAGAAGACATCATTGACATCACACACTACAGAGAACCGGACATGACAAACTGGGGGTGGGGGACAAGATGGAGGATGGAGGATACCTTGCCCATGCGGAAGAGAGCCTTGATGTTGTCGGGCTGGTGGGCTAACACGGCCACGCAGGACTTGAGCGCGGCGTCGTGGTGGTCCAGCTTGAGCTGGGAGGCCGCCATGTTGTTCAGGCACTTCACCTTCACGTCCAGCAGTTCCACCTCCTCCTCGGGGGTGATGTCCACTGTGACAACAACAACAACAACAACCATGACATCATCGCGTTGACACAATAGGGCCTTTTAATACAGAATACTGCGGTAGAAGATCAGTCATTATGCTGGCTTTTGGCTTTTTACACAGACTACAAAAAAACTGGCATAACGTAGGACAACGTGTGTCATGTATGAACAGCTTTCTGTCAATTTGTGAAGTGTTCAAAAGTGGATGTCTGTGAAGAGTTTGTTGATTTTAGGGGAAACCAAAAGTCAATACATTGGGAGGAGAAATTAAAAAGATATATGAATAAAGACACACACTTAACACGTCATCAAAACACCAAACCCCTGTCCTGGCATGTATTTATTTTATACATTTTTACACAAACTTAAAAGGCTGAAAAGGTGAATCACCCATTCTGTGGTACCTTCTCCACAGAAGGAGAGGTGAATAAAAGCGACAACATTCCCGCATCTAAAAGACTTAACATGCCATGCATCCCCCACGCTTCCCCCGCCGGGTGACCAAACCTTTGGAGCTGGACTCTGTGATCTGCAGGGCGATGCTGTACGAGTTGACGGCGAAAGCGTAGTCCCCGCGCTGGAAGTGGGCGTTGCCCCGCTCCCGCTTCTGGCTGGCCAGGGCCACCTTCAGGGGCGGGGTAAGGAGCTCCAGGTCCGGGGCCTCAGTGACCTCGAGTAGCTTCGCCTCCAGCAGAAGCGCCGCCTCAGGAGGAACCGCTGGCTCAATGCTGGAGTGGAAACAGAAATGGCCTGGATTTATTGCAAGAACGTGCACCCATCATCTAACTAGAATGTCCATCGGTTTGTTGATTTTCTCGAGAACCGCTCATCTGTTCGACTTCACGCTTGGCATGTTTATTGCGGAGGACCCGCGGAAGTGCTGCATCGAGTTTGAAGTCGTTTGGATGAGCGGTTCTTGAGAAAGCCTGGAGAAATCGGCCCGTTCCGAACAGGCACGGAAGGGGCACTGCACTGGGGATGGTGTATTGCCGAGGACCCCAGGAAGTGTGAGGTGAAGTGTTGAGTGTGAAGGGGCCGGGGGCAACGCTTTGAACGGGCGCATGACGAGTTCACATTAATAATGATGAGTCATCTGAAGCATTTCGTAGACAACAGTGAGGCTGGGAGAGGCTGGTCTGAGAGGCTTCTAAAGAGGTGCATCACAATCTCTTTAAAGGCTTCCTGCTAATGCTCCAGGTAACCTGTGGCTGGCTGTGAAAGGCCCATTGCTTTCTTGTGAATTACAACAAATAAATACTCATTATCTGAAAGATTCATTCTTTACCATAATTTCTGCTGGAATGACATATTAAATTAATAATATTAGGAAGAGAAATTAGAAAAGAGAGATGCTTGATCAAATGTTTCTGTGTCTAAAAGGCTCTTGACTTGTACCTTTTTCGCACATCATTGTAGTCTGTTGCATGTGGTTGAATGCATCTATTTTTTCCCTCACAACCATTTAATTTAAGGATGCAACACAAACCATTTTACTTCAATTAGCTACTGAACAGCCTTCAGGGGCGAGGCGGGCTGGTGGTGGGCTTGCGAGTCCGTAAGTACACCATCAGCCCAGTAAGTTAGCATCTCTCCTCATCTCCACGATGACGTATCGCACCATTAATAATCATGACCCTTGAATTTGTCGATTAAACTTGGGTGCACGACACCATTCTGGCACCAGATCTGCATACCCACCCCCCCCACCACCGCCACCGCTGGCGCCAAGAGTCAACAGACCGAGTGTCTAACCGTTCTCCCTCCACCGTGAGATTGTGGCCAAAGAAGGCACATGCTGTTCTCTGGGCCCAGAACACCACAGTGAGTACGAGATACGACCACTCGCTGAATACTACCCTACTCCCTACATGACAAGCCAAGGGCTGATTAGACCATCTTGACATGCGTGCGTGTGTGTGTGTGTGTGTGTGTGTGTGTGTGTGGCAGAGGAGAATGTGGTCGAAGCCAAGCAGCCTGTACTGTTGAACAGAGAGAGATAAGAGTTTCAGGCTTCAGAGGGTATAATTCCTGTATGGAGCGCATGTGTGACATATGGGTGTAACATTGTCAAGCAGTGACCAGGCAGGGAACCGGACAGGGAACCATTACCTCCCACGGGAACCGTAAGCGTATTTTGCGTCGGCCTGGATGAGAGCCTTCTCTCCCATCTCCATGAGCTGTACTGCGAGGTCCAGTGCCTGAAAGGTCAAATTGAATTAAATACAACATGGACAGCGACAAATTCAAGATTTCTTTATTGCCATTTGTAACAAGTACAAAACATTCGCTCCTACAGTATTCTTCTAAACAAATTCTAAACAATTAGTAATATAGTACCTAATAAGTAAAACATTTATAAAAGTAGAAAGTGTAAAAGTAAAAATAGGTTAAATTTAAAAAGTGTAAAAGTAAAAATAAGACTACTAGAACGGTTTTCAAAATAGCCAGATTTACTTCAGATGGTGTATTTTCCCCCCCACTTTTACCTGAATGACATCACCATCCCCGAGAGTGAAGGAGAGTCCCGGGAGTTCCTCGACCACCGTACCGTCAGCCAGGGACGTCTTCAGAGCGATCCGGACATTCTGACCTTTCTGCGGCCGACTGTCTCGCCCCTGTCCCGCTTGCAAGACCTTCTTCTGCAGCATCCCGCTACCTGAGAGAGACAGAACCCCGACGTCAACAACCCATAGGTCCTTTCAAGAACCAGGGACCAGTCTAACATGAGTATGGTGGCATCATGGTACCAGTCTCTTTCAGATAGAGGTACTGGGATATTTAGGACGTACCCAACACATCCAGCCATTCGTCGAGTGGCGGGGAACCTGCTTCTGTGTGCGCCTCAGACTCAGACTCCTTGTCCTCCTTCTTCTTCCCGCCACCAGCATCTTCCAGGGGCGGCGGTGGGTCATCGTCGATGTCCTCCTCGTCCAGCATCTCAAAGTCCTCACCGCTCTCCAGCAGCGACGTGCGGCCAGGAGAGGTCGTCGTCGTCGTCGTGCGTTCGCTCTCCCGTTCCTCGTTCACCCCCAACTTACCCGCGTTTTCATCTGTCATCTGTGTGACATAAGATAAGATAAGATAGAACATTAATAATTCTTGTGCCAGGTTGCATAGCAATAGAATAAAACAATAGAGAAATAAACAGAATAATACAAAATAATAACAGATTTACAAATGTACAGTAAGTCGAGAGAAATATAAAAATATAGGTAATTAGGTAGATATTTAGTCAGAAAAAACAATTTTTGCAATAAACATAACATGAGTCTAGGCCTGCACCCGACCATGTGCAGCTGGATACTGGACTTCCTGTCGGGCCGCCGCCAGGTGGTGAGGATGGGCAGCACCACCTCAGAGCCGCTGACCCTCAACACTGGAGCCCCTCAGGGATGCGTGTTGAGCCCTCTCCTCTACTCCCTGTACACCCACGACTGCATGGCTATGCACAGCTCCAACGTCTTCATCAAGTTTGCTGACGACACGACAGTGTTGGGTCTGATCGCCGACGACGACGAGACAGCCTACAGGGAGGAGGTTGGATCACTTGCACAGTGGTGCCAAGAAAACAACCTTGCCCTCAACGTCAAAAAGACCAAGGAGCTGATCGTGGAATACAGGAAGCGGAGAGGAGAGCACGCCCCCATCTCCATCGACGGTGCTGCAGTAGAGAGGGTCAGCGGCTTCAAGTTCCTCGGCGTGCACATCTCCGAGGACCTCACATACCACACACGTGGTGAAAAAGGCCCAACAACGCCTGTATTTCCTCAGGCGACTGAGGAAATTCAACATGTGCCCCCGCATCCTCAGAACATTCTACTCCTGTACCATCGAGAGTGTTCTCACAGGATGCATCACCGTCTGGTACGGGAACTGCACCGCACTGGAGCGTAAAACACTACAGAGGGTGGTGCGGACGGCCCAGTACATCGTTGGAGGTGAGCTTCCCTCTCTCCTGGATATATACACCAGGCGGTGCGTGGCCAAGGCCAAACGGATTATTAAAGACAATAACCACCCCAGCCACGAACTGTACACACTTCTACCGTCAGGCAGGCGATACCGCAGTATCAAATGCCACACGAGCAGATTCAGAGACAGCTTCCACAGTCAGGCCATCAGGCTGCTGAACAAGTTCGGCATCAATGTCTAAATGCTAGTGCTAAGTGTTACTGCTAGTGCTAGTCCTGGTGATAAGTTGTTACTGCTGGAGCTAGTGCTGGTAGCAGTGCTAAGTGTTGGTGCTAGTGCTGTGCTGGTGTTACTGCTAGTGCTGGTCCTGGCGCTAGTGTTACTGCTAGTGCTGGTGCTGGTGTTAGTGCTAGTCCTGGTGCCAACTGCTGGTGCTAGTGTTGTGTCGACTGTCTGGGAAGGTATCCCGTGACATTCTGTGAATGTCAGCATACAGCATATAACAATGTATATTTTAGTACATCGATTTATATGTGTATGGATATTTTACTGTATATTCCATTTCATTTTAGATTTCATTTACTTATTTTATATAGAATTCTATTTATAGTTCTATTTCTATTTTGTAGTTTTACTCTATTTTGTATTCTTTATAATTACAGGTTGGCTGTCGGGCGTTTTGCACAAAAAGTTTTTAACTCACTGTTTATACTCACGTGTAAATTGTGAAGTTACAATAAAAATACTTGACTTGACTTGATGACGCATGAGACAACAAATTACACACAAACAAATATATACAAACCCTTTAAACTACACATTCTCTTTAAGGTAGAGGGGGGGGGGTTCAGATACGGATGCCTGTTCATATGCATGCATCAATCTCGATCAATAGCTTCCTTATCTCATATGACCATATTTCATATGCTAAGCAAATGAAATTAGGTTTAAATGAGGATTCATTGGAAAAACAAAGACAAAGTGTGGTGCTCTTGAAAAGCCACAATGTCACTGCACATGAGACACTATAAAAGACAAACATACATTGAGATGAACTTGTAGAAGCGGCATTTTCCAGAACTTTCTGACAAGTTGCTCTGCTGCCTCAACACACAGCTAGCTCACATCATGTGCACTTTCCTCAGTATTACTTTCCTCAGTATTACGTGCAATATTATATTACAACATCAATATTACTGTCCAACATCATGTGCAATATTATATTATTATCATTATCATGATGTCTATAAATATGAACTATAACACTACCTCTCATCTCCTCTCATCATCATGTGCAATATTCTTAATGTCATGTCCAATAACATTTCACTTAATTTATGCCAAATAGTTTTCGTCGTCGGAATATCTTATCTTGCCCACATATTTGTATATTTTAACTGTAAATTTGTAAATCTGTTAGTTTACTTTTTGTATCATTCTGTTGTTTTCCATATTGTTTTATTGTACTGTATCGCTATGTAACCTGGCAATCCCTTCGGGATTAATAAAGTTCTATTCTCCATTCTATATTCCAGGGGTGTCAAACATGCGGCCCGGGGGCCAGATGCGGCCCGATCCAGTCCGGTCCACACAAACAAACAGATTCTGTTGAACATCGGGGAGCTGGAAATATTATAAAAGGCACAGGGGGCGCGACATTAGAGAGGAATAAAACAAGTTTGCCTCAATATGTCAGATCCTAGCCTCGTGTAAATGCCCAATTTCATTAGTTTTATAAAAGGTAAACGCTGTTTAGTGCACAGAGAAGACATCTTCAGTCATATCAAAAAAAGTGTTTCTTTGTTAGTCCGGGCCCCCCCGCCCCCCCTCCGAGGAGCACTTGGTCTGTTCCAGCCTCGGCCTCAATCTCAAATGAGTTTGACAACCCTGCTCTATTCTGCTCTATTTCTATTCTATTCTAGCTTAAAGCTACTTAGCATTAGCAGTGTATTTAGCTCCTGGCTTCCTCGCGGTAATTTCCCGCCCAACGCCGCGCATTGGTGGTGTGTACTTAGCACAAAAAGGTTTAAAATAACATTATTAATATAATAAATACATTCACGCTCTTATCTTACCGTTATTACTGTGAGCGCGACAGCTCCGAGGTCAACTACCGCCGCTGTCACTTTTATAGCAACGAGAGTCCAACGACTTCTACTTCCTGGTTACGTCGGAGCAACGGACGTACTAGGCTCCTATTGGCTAGTTCATCACGCCCCGCCCCCCCTCTCTCTGACAGCTGGCCAATAAGCAGCGCGTACGGAAAGCAGAGAAAGAGAGAGAGAGCTGCTGTGGTTATTTGTAAACAACACAACAACAGAACAGAACAACACAAACACAACAGAACAACACAAACTCAACAACACAAACACAACAGAACAACACAAACTCAACAACACAAACACAACAGAACAACACAAACACAACAGAACAACACAAACTCAACAACACAAACACAACAGAACAACACAAACACAACAGAACAACACAAACACAACAACACAAACACAACAGAACAACACAAACACAACAGAACAACACAAAACTCAACAACAACAAACACAACAGAACCAACACCAAACACAACAGAACAACACAAACACAACAGAACAACACAAACACAACAGAACAACACAAACTCAACAACACAAACACAACAGAACAACACAAACACAACAGAACAACACAAACACAACAGAACAACACAAACTCAACAACACAAACACAACAGAACAACACAAACACAACAGAACAACACAAACTCAACAACACAAACACAACAGAACAACACAAACACAACAGAACAACACAAACACAACAGAACAACACAAACTCAACAACACAAACACAACAGAACAACACAAACACAACAACAACACAAACACAACAGACCAAGCCTCCCCCCTAACCTGCCTCCTCACCACCCTGAATACCGGCAAAAGGCGGCACCCCAACACTCCCAGGACCCCAAAAAATCTAAAAAGAAAAAAGTCTCTGAGGTGGTGCTGCCCATCCTCACCACCTGGCGGCGGCCCGACAGGAAGTCCAGTATCCAGCTGCACATGGTCGGGTGCAGGCCTAGACTCATGTTATGTTTATTGCAAAACACAACTACAACACAAACACAACAGAACAACACAAACACAACAGAACAACACAAACTCAACAACACAAACACAACAGGAACAACACAAACTCAAACAACACAAAACACAACAGAACAACACAAACACAACAGAACAACACAAACCACAACAGCAACAACACAAACACAACAGAACAACACAAACTCAACAACACAAACCACAGCAACAACACACAGAACAACAACAAAACACAACAGAACAACACAAACTCAACAACACAAACACAACAGAACAACACAAACACAACAGAACAACACAAACTCAACAACACAAACACAACAGAACAACACAAACACAACAGAACAACACAAACACAACAGAACAACACAAACTCAACAACACAAACACAACAGAACAACACAAACTCAACAACACAAACACAACAGAACAACACAAACACAACAGAACAACACAAACTCAACAACACAAACACAACAGAACAACACAAACACAACAACAACACAAATACAACAGAACAACACAAACACAACACAACGCCCAGCCCGCATTGTCCACGTTGTACATGTTGTATGTATGATCAATATTGACAATACGCCAAAATGTGATTGTGTCATTTGTTAACTGACTTGAAATGATTTCAATAATAATAATAACAACAATAATAATAATAATAATAATAATAATAATAATAATAATAAAAAACAGTAAAGACATTCTAGTTCTAAAAATGAGCAAAAGGAGTTTGAGAGTTACTCCAATACTCCCATATGTATAATTTTATATTTCACCTATATTTTTATTCTACTAGGACTGTACATTTGTAAATCTCCTAGTTTATTTTTATTATTCTGTTTATTTCTCTATTGTTTTACTGTATTGCTATGCAACCTGGCACAAGAGTTTCCTTCGGGATTAATAAAGTTCTATCTTATCAATATCAGTTATTCATGTCTGTCCCTTTGTTGTTAAAAATCTAATCTATAACCTCAATGTTACTATTTCTCAGTGAAGGTGTTCACTGTGGTGTTCTGGGATGTGGGTTCTATGTTTATATGACCATCATAGCTTCACGGAAACCATTTATCACAAATAAGGAAGTCATTGACAGACACAACGCAGAACAAAAATCAATTGACATTTATTATTGATGCATTGTTTCTTTTTTCGATAAGCAAATTATCCGTTTTTTCTTTCAGTCTAAAGAAACTTTACAATATAAAGAAACATACAAAGGACATCTTTATTACCTACACAAGACACCTAAGTCCCTAAGACGAGATTCTGAACTACCCTACCGTACAAAGCAAACCCAAGAGACAGACTGCTTCATATCCAATACTGCCATGTCATCAGGAAGATGACCATTAAAGGGACAGGAGACCGACATGTTATCCACCCTCCTGAACCCCACCCAGCCCACCCAGCCCACCCACCCAGCAGAGAGCATCTCCCTAATGGTACAGTATTATACACCACAATAGAAGTACAGAGATGGGCGACAATCGATATACACAGAGGACTGAGAGAGAGAGGATTGTGAGAGAGCATCTATACAACGCTATTACAAGAGTGTGAATAGCAAAGAACACAGTTTTTCCCCATAAGTATTACTTTGTGATCTATTGTTAATTTAAAACGAGTTCTTTCTAAGTTATTTTTTCCTTTTTATATGCCTTTTTTTTTTTCGTAAATTGATAAAAATCCTTCATATTAAAAACTGTTATTTTTTGTTCTAGTTTTTTTTATTCCCATGTTGAAGGCCTTTTTAAAACAAAAATAAAATCAGTAAAATAATTATTTTTTCAAAAGCCGATCGGAAAAGCCGTGGTGGCTGGAGGTAAGCGCAGAGTGAGGACGCGTGGCTACAACTTTTAAACAATAATGTACTTTTGTTTAAATGTACTTTAATGTACTTTTAAACAATAATGTACTTTTGTTTAAATGTACTTTAATGTACTTTTAAACAATAATGTACTTTTGTTTAAATGTACTTTAATGTACTTTTAAACATCTTCATTTCACCTCTCTCTCCGTTCTTAGAAAACCCGGCACAGCTGCTGCTGCCGCCGCTAAGCATAGAGACTCCATTTATAATGTCACTGTGTGTGTTTTATACATTTTCAACCCCTCCACAAAAATAAACACACAAACGCAAAAAAGAAAAAAGTAACTTGAATTGTATTGTTTCTCTGTTATGGAAAAAAAATAACTAAAACATGGACAGTTTATTTATAATTTACTTTAAGCTGTATTCATTGGTAGTGACTGACATATCAAAACATGTCAATGATATCAAAATGCATTATACAGTATTTACAAAAATAGTAAATAAAAATATTCAAAGGGGAACAGGGGAGCGATTAGGATTGTGGGTGGGGGGTGGGGGGGGAGTACAATCAAGGAACAGAGGAGAAGGTTTCCCCGGCCGCTGACAGCTAAACCCTGGAGATGTGGACTCTCCTCCACATAGCATCCCATTCCTCTGACGCCGCCAAACTGTCAAGAGGCTACCAAGGTTGTATATTTTTGTATCACCGCTGTGCGTTTAAACTCAGCGCGTGAAGTGTCCTCGTGTGCAGATTCCATTCTTCTTCTTTCTTTCTTTCATTCTCTTTTACACGTGTGTCCCCTTGTATTCCGTACAGATTTAAATATCGATAAACACAAAAAACAAAAGCAAACCCCCCCCCCCCCCAAAAAAAAGGCATGATTCAGATTCACCCCAAACAAGAACAAAAAAAAAGATTCATTTTTCCTCCATTTTAGATGAGAGTAGAGGCAGTACCGAGGCAGTACCTGTACCCTGTACCCTCACATGGTAACCAGTGCTGCTTGATCCACCCCAGGAAGTCCGATCCATGAGCCGATCCCACCAGAACCCCCCCCTGCCCCCTGAGGTGAAGACCAGTTGGGCGAAGCAGATAGCATGTATAGCCAGCATGAGGAGCTGTGAGCTCTACGCTAACCCAGGGCAGTGCAGCAGACTGAGCTCACAGTGAAAGCACACACACACCAGGCAGGGAGTTAACAGACAAAATAAAAACAATTTTACAAAAATCAAGCGAACGATGAAGATGTACATATTTCATGATTCACAGACAAGAAAATATATATTTTTTAAATGAAAATGACCACAATACAAAGCTAAATAGGTATATATTTACAGTACAGGCAGGGTCAATGTAAGAGGATGCATGTTCCAGAAGTATCTCTCTGAGAATTAACGAGTTATAAATGACCTGACAAATGGGCAGTTGTGAGTACAAAAAAATTATATTAAAAAGCAACATCTCTGGAAAATCATATCGGGAACTCAATGCTAACAGTCCATCGCCAAAGAGTAAAAACCATTACATTTTGTACGTTAATTTTGATAGGGTTAGATACTAAAATACTGAGAAGACTTTTCAGGTTTATCAACTGTATAAGAAACCATGTTAATAATTCTTATTATGTTAATAAGATAATGTTTCTAATGTAGGTATTTAGCCAAGTTGAACAGGTTCCTCAAGGAGAGTAACTTATACATTTTATTACGTTCACACTTTAAACAACGCATATTCATGAGGCTGGTTATTCATTTCTGTGATACTACACTTTAGAAGACAAAGACTGCTTGTCTGTAGGATCCTCAGGTGAATGCGAGGGGAAGTCAAAGGGTGAGTCGGACACAACAAACAAATAAACATGAACAGACATTATGTAAACAGAAATATCATTGTGCATTTTTAGTGTGTGCTTATTTTTGCCATTGTCGACGGTGCTGCTGAGATACAATGTGCCCTTAACAGGAAAATCATAACTACATTATTACAAAAAAATATTACAATTATAATAACATAATCAACAATAATACATTTAGTCAAAAACACCATTCTTACCATTATCAGTTCATCGTTTGATTTTTTTTGTATGTTTTTTTGTCCGTTTTTTTTTTTCCTCTCGAGTTTTTGAGCGAAGGGCGTTCATTTCCTCCAGATGTTGACCCCTTGTTTCAGTCAACATCTGTATGAGCCCCTCGTCTGCGTGGCGGTCGGTACGGGACATCGGAGAGCTGGGCGTTCGGGTGGAGGCGACGGAGGCGAGGGCGGAGTGGGTGTGGGTGGGTGGATGGGAGAGGCAGCTTCCGGACAGCACCTGGCTAGGGGGCTGTGGGAGCCAGCCACCCACCCACTGGGGGGGGGGGGGGGGGAGGGCCGAGCCAGGGCAGGGGGGCGGAGCCGTGGGGATGGGGCGGGGAAACGAAGAGAGATGGAGAGCCTGCCCTGAACACTCCTGATGATGAGGCCTGTCAGGTGGAGAGGGGAGTGGCGGGGGGGGGGGGGGGGGGGGGAGTAATCCGTACAGGCGACCCTTCCTGTTGCTTGGAGACCATCTCATGTTCTCACCCCCATTTTGCAGGCGTTGTGGTGGGGCCCCTTCAGGGGAGTCCTGCTTTCCAGGGCCATCCCCAGGGGCTGCGTGGCGCAATGCACCATCCAGGGGGGGAGGGGGAGGGGGGGGGGGAGGCGAAGGGGGGGGTGGGGGGGGGGGAGTCAGGGGGAGGAGGAGGAGGAGGAGGAGGAGGGGCAATGCGAGAGGCACCAGGGCAAACGGGAGAGGGGAGATTAGGGAGAACGGAAATGGAAAAAACAAATAAAATAAAATAAAATAAAAAAATAAAAAATAATAAATCAAACACTCATCGTCATGTTGGGTGAATACTGTAAAGAGAAAAAAAAAAGAGAGAGAGAGAGAGAGAGAGAGAGGAGGGGGGGAGGGGGAGGAGGAAAAGATAAGCCAATACTCTATCAACCGGGTTATTCTACACAAGTCAAGTCAACAGCGACGATGCCAGACACACCGCGGCCGCTACAGCAGCATGCCGTCGTCATGACAACGCACACAAGCGTGTGCATTGTCTCCCGACGCCGACGGTCCGTTGTGACCATTAGCTTAGCTTAGCAAGCAGAGCGCAGTCCAGCCAGAGAGAAAATGTTAAGGATTCTTAGAACAAAAGTCAGGGTAAACCACTGGATACGTGCGTGTGTGTGTGTGTGTGTGTGCGTTCATGCTTGCGTGCACATGTGTGCGTGCACATGTGTGTGTGTGTGTGTGTGGCATCAGTGTGCAATTAATCTGGAGATAGCACACTATTACACGACCTTCTCTCCATGCACCAGAGAATTCGTACCAGGTGCGGCCTCCCTCACATGCCTGTGTCTCCATGCCGTGAGTGTGTGTGTGCGTGCATGTGTGTGCGTGTCTGTGTGTGTGTGTGTGTGTGTGTGTGGTCTCGCAAGGTACTCACACTTTCACTTTGGAATGGGTTTAAAAAGTTGCCTGCCATCTCGCCGTCGTCCCGCGGGGTTCCGGGCGGATTGTTCATGCCCGCCATGTTGTTAGGAGAATTCTGGAACCGCAAGGTGAGACAACACAAGATATATAGATATATACACACACACACACACACACACAGGTAGGATAGCAATGCACCCATATGATGTCTGTGTCTGTGTGTGCGATGATGAAACAAGGGGAAAGCTGCAGTAACATTATAGTATGTTGTGTGTCTTTGTGTGCAAGTGTGTGTTTTTCGTTTCAAACTGTCCAGGGCTCCTGTTTGTTGAGTGTGTAACTGCTTGATTGTTGTTGGAATCTCACCTTTGGCAACCCATCCATGTCACCAGACCCTGCGGACATAAGAGATACTATGTCGTTAGTGCGTTGTGTCATCGCGGGAACGGCCACCACCTCGCTAAGAAAGGCTTCTCTCCCCTCCTCCTCCTCCAATGATAGCCACTAATTAACCTATTTGGTTTGAGCCTCGACTCTGTTGATTTCATCGATCGCATCTCAATATCACCTCACCTGCGTGCAATTGTTTAATCAATACCAATACAATACCGTGGGGCGAGAGCGTGTGTGTGTTCCCTTGATGCGCCACAAGGGGGCGGCATCGCTCAACTGAAAGCACTCAAAGTTGGCAGGGTCCGTGGATGTAGACTCATGCTTTGCTCTGGGCTCTGGATGGCAACATGCTGGATAACATGATGAAATGTGACGGAGGAGGAAGGCTCACCTAGTGATCCGTTCATATGGTGCTGCTCCATCGAGCCCATGCCGCCCATCGGCCCGTCAGGACCCGGTCCCATCGGGAACTAAAACAAAAAAACAAACAAACACATGAATAGATATCGCCGGAGGTACAGCGAGACTCAATGATAGAGGAGGAAGCGAAGGAGGAAAAGGTGGGGGTGGGGGAGGTTCTCACGTTCGGTCGGTTTCCACCCGGGCCGATGGGGTTCATCATCGTGTATATGTTTTCGCTCGAGTTCGTAGAGTCTGCAAGGACAACAACAACAACTTATGAAGTAAATAGATTGCATTTACATCGCGCTTTTATCCAACACCGACAGTGGTGTCAACCATGCAAGGTAACAACCAACACATCAGGAGCAGTTAGGGTTAGGTGGTGTCTTGCTCAGGGACACCTCCACACTTAGCTAGGAGGAGCCCGGGGATCGAACCAGCAACCTTCCAGTTGCCAGACAACCGCTCCTA
>PIJE02000658.1:107545-110045 GCA_002895965.2 Coryphaenoides rupestris | reverse complement strand
CGAGGGAGCCCGGTGCCGCGCCAGACTCGCATCCTAAAACATGCCTGTTCTGTTCTGTTCTGTTCTGTTCTGTTCTGAACGGGCCTCCGGTTCTTGTTGCTGCTGCCCCTGCTTGCAGCTTTCTCCAGAACCGCACAGAATCCAGACTTACAGCTACCAACACACTGGACAGAAGACACCGCTGTACTTGCTCCAGGGTTCCTCCTCAGCAATACACCTGCCAGCTACAGTAAGCCCAGTGCCCGTCGTTCTGTGCCCTGTTCGGAAGCGGGCCGATCGCTTGGCCTCTGGGACAGCTGCTTGCGGCCTCATTGTCACTTGTGCGTCTGCCCATACTTACTTGTACATTTAGAATACTCAATATTCAATTACATTTTATATATTTTTTTAAATCTTTATTATGTATATTGTGTTATTGTATTATGTATACTGTGCCGCTCAATATATATATGTGGATATATATGTATATTTTCATGTGTGTATGTATATATATATATGTATATTGCCAATGCAAATATATAAAACATATTTTTCTCTTTTTTGCCGACTTTTTTTGCATACTGTCGCCTGCCATGTCACAAGAGTTTCACTGTTCAGAATGGCCCCTATGTCACGATGTACATGTACAACAAAACGCTGCTCACCCACAACAACAACAACAACAACAACAACAACAACAAGAAATTCACTCTAAACCTCACTTCCTCAGCGACACCGGCCGAGTGCGAAGGCGATCGGATGAACGGTTTGTCGACAGTATCGAAGGACAGACATACAGACATACCGTACATCACAGATTCCTCTAATTCGAGTCAGACGTGAGCTACGCTCCACGGCCAGCAGGGGGAGCTATTGTTTTGAGCAAGCGATGCCTTCTCGGTGGCTCAGGTGGAAGAAGGCGTTCCAGAAGGGAGTTGAACGACTGCTGGAAGTTGGGACTTGGACGGGGTAATAACTGTAACAATACAACCACGTTACGACTCGGCCGCGCCGCCTGCGTGTCCTATCATGATGAAGCGGTGATGTCATCGTGTGACACCGCGCCACACTGAACCTTTCATCTGGAGATGATAATGAGATAGGCGCCCTGAGGTGTGGCGGCATTATGGCGGCGGTGGAGGTGTTTATGCCGGCAAGCTGGGATTGGATAAACATGAGAAGCATCAGCGACCCCCCACCCCCCCGTGTGTGTGTGTGTGTGTGTGTGTGTGTGTGGGGGAGCCCACCGCCCCCACCCTCCCCTTGTCAGAGCATCTGCTGGATAACTAACTTTGTTCTTTGCGAGGAGAAAACTCTTTCTTCACTGTGGCTTCATCCCGGTAGCACCCCGGATCTGGTCATGTCTAAACTGCTCCCACCTCTCTTTCTCTCTCTCCCTTCTCTCTCCCTCTCCCTCTCTCCCTCTCTCCCTCTCCCTCTCTCTCTCTCTCTCTCTCTCTCTCTCTCCTCTCTCCTCCCTCCCTCCCTCCCTCCCTCCCACCACCATCTGTAGCCCTGGGTGGGATGAAAGAACCACTAATGTGGAAACGGTCATTGTTATGATCTCTCTGCTGGTCTCTCTCTCTCTCCTGTACACTCTGCCACCCCCCCCCCCCCCCCCCACACACACACACATACACCAAACACACACACACACACACATCACCACACACATCACACCCTCCCACACTCCGTCTCCCCTCCCCCCCCCCCCCCCCCCCCCCCCCCGACTCGGCCTCCCAGAGTCGGAATTTACATCACGCTACCCCTGCTTATATAACCCTCACGTTAACAAAACCCTGTCGTGTGTGTGTGTGTGTGTGTGTGTGTGTCTGTGTGTGGGGGGGGGGGGTATCATAATTCTCATAGTATGAAGTGTTTTCTTTAATGCATAATTATATAATCCTTGATCATTCTTGATATCATATAACATGTATGCATGTTATATGCATCCATTTTGTTGCTTTCTCCCTCCCCACTAAAAGCTCCCACCTCCCTACCTACTACGCCTCACATCGCCACCTCCCGTAGAAACCTGAAAACCCTCTCACTCTGTCCACTCACCTCCAGACCAGCACGAGCCTCAAGTCTCCTCTGCACCCACTGCAAGGAACCTTGGCGTGGTACTGGATGACCTGCTGTCCTGCAACGCCAACATCACCTCTGTGGCCCGATCTTGTAGAATTGCTGTCTACAACATCCGCAAGATCCGGCCCTTCCTCACACGTGATGCAGCGCAGATCCTGGTCCAAGCGCTCGTTATCACTCGTCTCGACTACTGCAACTCTCTCCTGGCTGGACTCCCCGCCTCAACAATCAAGCCCTTACAACGCATCCAGAACGCAGCAGCACGCCTCGTGTTCAACCTACCAAAATTCTCCCATG
The DNA here is from genome assembly GCA_002895965.2 of Coryphaenoides rupestris. Classification (NCBI taxonomy): domain Eukaryota; kingdom Metazoa; phylum Chordata; class Actinopteri; order Gadiformes; family Macrouridae; genus Coryphaenoides; species Coryphaenoides rupestris. The sequence continues at coordinate 107,681 of PIJE02000658.1, read as the reverse complement.
TAACCCCCCTCTTCCGCAACCTCCACTGGCTCCCGGTAATCGCTCGCATTCGATTCAAGACTCTGGTACTGACCTTCATGGCTGTCAACGGAACCGCCCCTACCTACCTCCAAACATTAGTCAGACCCTACGCCCC
>PIJE02000658.1:98492-100992 GCA_002895965.2 Coryphaenoides rupestris | reverse complement strand
GAAACACCTCTCACACACACACACGCACACACACATACAACACACACAACACACACTAAACACAACACACAGACACACACACATACATAACACAACACACACACACACACACACATAACACAAACACACACACCACAACACACACATCACAACACAAACACACACACCACAACACAAACACACACATCACAACACAAACACCACAACACAAACACACACATCACAACACAAACACACACATCACAACACAAACACATACAACACAAACACACACATCACAACACAAACACACACATCACAACACAAACACACACATCACAACACAAACACACACATCACAACACAAACACACACACCACAACACAAACACACACATCACAACACAAACACACACACCACAACACAAACACACACACCACAACACAAACACAAACACCAAAACACAAACACAGTGAACACAGCAAACACACACCGACACACACACACCACACAACACAGTGAACACAAACAGACAAACACAAACACACACACACACAACACAGTGAACACAAACAGACAAACACAAACACACAAACACACACACACACACACACACACACAACACACAACACAGTGAACACACACACGCAACACACGCTCCTTGTGATTCCTCGCCGAGATTCCGGGAGGCGTGGCAGCGGCGGCGGAATCGTCAGTGTTGCTGCTAGCTCGCGCTGCGCAAGCATGATGCTAACATGTCAACTCGGGAGACGGAACACGCTTAGAAGGGGGTGGGGGGGGGGGGGGGGGGATGTTGTCTCCCCCGGGAGCCCGGCGCCCCGACAGCCGTTTAAACATGTTAGCATGGCACCCGATGATTCACCGCACGTCGCTAGTCACACTCTGTGATCCCTGCCTCAGCTAAAAGGAATGCTAACGTACAGTTTAGCTCCTCCAACAGCAAAGGATCCTCTGTATGTGTGTGTGTGTGTGCGTCAGTGTGTGTGTGTGTGCGTGTGTGTTTGCTAGAGTATGTGTATTTGTGTTGGTGAGAGCATGCGAGAGTTGTGTGTGTGTGTGAGTACACGGACACATGTGTGTGTGTGTGTGTGCACGTAATTATGCGTGGCTTTTCAATGTGTGCGTTCACGCGCAAACGTGTGCGCTTGCGTGTGTCAGCGTAACGAACACCGATGTTTGAACCTTCGGAAACTTCATAAACTTAAGTGTATTATCACGATAATTCTGGGGGATTTTATGCAATAACGATAAATATCACGATATTTGTATTCTTATTACATTGAAGCATACGGAACTTGAGAGTATGGTTTCAGACAAACAATTTTTTTTCCTTTTTCTACAATCTTCAAACCTTTCAAACATGATCATTTTAAGGGCATATCCTCTCATCGTACTTCATTCGCACTATAAAACACGATAATTTTAAATCTTTATGTTGTGACGATACAAAGACGATAAACGATAGTATATTGAATGAAGAAGACTGTAGCTGAGGCCTTTACTGAGGAGGACGGCCCATCTCTTCTTCGGTCAGAAGAGTTTCTGGAGTTTTACTGAGTCACTGAGGAGGAATGATGCTCTGTTGTGTTCTGGCGATGCTCTCTCTCTCTCTGTCTCCGGGGGGGATACTGTACGACGCAAGAGGCTACGGTGTGAGTCACAATGTTCCTCTTCCTCACTGTTTAGTTTAAGGAAAACTTGAGGAGACGTTCTCCGTCTAAGCTCTACGTCTCGGCCTTGTCCAACCTCTGATGAGTTTGTTCTTGAGGGGGCGGCAGCAGCTCAGGAGGTAAGAGCGGTTGTCTGCAAACCGGAAGGTTGCTGGTTTGAACCCCGGGCTCTGCCTAGCTAAATGTCGAGGTGTCTGTGAGCAAGACACCACTGCTCCTGACGTGTTGGTTGTTACATTGCATGGTTGACACCGCCGTCGGTGTATGAATGGGTTAATGTCAGGCAACTGTAAAGCTTTGGATAAAATCACGACATCAAATGCAAACGCAATCCATAGGAGGAGGCCCAGAAGCCGGGTTGACACTCGTCGCGCCGTGCAAAGCAGGTGACGCACTGCATTTGAATCGTGCCAGAAAGTCCCCAAAAGCTAAAGGCCTTTTCCAGTCAGATGTACTTAATGTTTACTGTAAGACCAAATACCTCCATACAACAATAAATACTTGTTTTCTTAAATACAATCTCATGCTCCCACGGCCGTGGAGTTTGCCACCACAATCAAGGTTCTAGGGTTAGAGCAGGCGCCCTAACCCTAGAACCTTGATAGTCCTCGATCGCAAGGAGGAACTAGATGGAGATTCGAGTGATAAATACTTGCAAACGTTGAAATTTGTTTATTTCCTCCACACCCCGACACCGCAGCCAGAGGACAAGCGTTCCCGCTCGTTCCCCGGGAGCCGTTTCAAATGATTTGTTTATGACACCTTCTTGCGATTTCTCCGACGTGTAATCAAAGTGATCCCCGCCTCCAGAGAGGTCATTAGCTCTTTAA
>PIJE02000658.1:90992-93492 GCA_002895965.2 Coryphaenoides rupestris | reverse complement strand
CACAGCCTCACTCACTCTGCACAGCCTCACTCACTCCGTACAGCCTCACTCACTCCGCACACCCTCACCCACTCCGTACAGCCTCACTCACTCCGCATAGCCTCACTCACTCCGCACACAGCCTCACTCACTCCGTACAGCCCTCACTCACTCTGCACAGCCTCACTCACTCCGTTACAGCCTCACTCACTCCGCACACCTCGCACAGCCTCACTCACTCCGCATAGCCTCACTCACTCCGCACAGCCTCACTCACTCCGTACAGCCTCACTCACTCTGCACAGCCTCACTCACTCCTGCACAGCCCCACTCACTCCGCACAGCCTCACTCACTCTGCACAGCCTCACTCACTCCGTACAGCCTCACTCACTCCGCACACCCTCACACAGCCTCACTCACTCCGCACAGCCTCACTCACTCTGCACAGCCTCACTCACTCTGCACAGCCTCACTCACTCTGCACAGCCTCACTCACTCTGCACAGCCTCGTTCGTCCGCGGCTGTCAGCCAGAGAGTGAGAGAGAGAGAGAGAGAGTGAGAGAGAGAGAGAGAGAGAGAGAGAGAGAGAGAGAGAGAGAGAGAGAGAGAGAGAGAGAGAGAGAGAGAGAGAGAGAGAGAGGCAGACAGAGAGCAGCCCCAGAGAGCTGGTAACGAGGACATGGGGGACAGAGAGTCTCCAGGTCCAGGATAGACGGGGCCCGTAGCTAACATGGAGGACACGGGGGGACCAGAGAGTCTCCGGGTCCAGGATAGACGGGGCCCGTAGTTAACATGGAGGACACGGGGGGACCAGAGAGTCTCCGGGTCCAGGATAGACGGGGCCCGTAGTTAACATGGAGGACACGGGGGGACCAGAGAGTCTCCGGGTCCAGGATAGACGGGGCCCGTAGTTAACATGGAGGACACGGGGGGACCAGAGAGTCTCCGGGTCCATGATAGACGGGGCCTGTGTTTAACGGGGACACGGGGGACAGACAGCTGGTTGTTGTCCTCACCTGGAAGAAGCCGGGCGGCATGGGTCCGCCTGGCATGCCGTCATTTGGAGGCATGTTGCCCATCACTGGACTGGGCGCCGCGGCTGCGCTCTGCAACACACAACAACAAACCACAGCTCATCAGCAGCACAAACAACAACAACAACAACAACAACAACAACAACACAAATAACAAGAACCGCCGAACCGCCAAACCCCAGCGATCTTGCACACGGCGAGCGGTAAAACAAGCAGTGTGTCCACGGCGTGCTACCACTGGGAAGGGAGGGGCTAAGCTAGATTTGGGTGAATGCCGCGCTTACACACACACCTGCATGCACACACACACACACACACACACACACACACACGTGCGCACACACACACACACTAACTCAGGTCAGGCTGTGACAGGTCGGGTCAGCCGTCACAGTGCTGGGCAGTCTCTGGCTATGTTGTTGTTGTCATGCTATATGCTGACGTGTAAGTGAGCCCCTTGTTTCAGACAGTTCAAACACTACGACGTCTATTAAAACATGTGTTTTGAGCCAAGAGAGTCCAAGGAAAAGTGTGTGTGTGTGTGTGTGTGTGGGGATGGGGGGGGGGGGGGGTTATCTCCATGGTTACGATGTCGTCGCCAAACTTTGTCGTAACTTTATTGTAAGTCAACTTGTACCATTGTTGTGTATATTATAATGAGTGATGGTTTTTACGGTTTATGAAATGTACTCTAAATGACGGCCTTATTTTAGTAACTGTGACAAAACGGCATAGATAACTACGTTGACGATTATGTAAGATATATTACCAGGGGTCGATAACAACTTTAAAAAAACACCATAGACTGGGGAAGCAACACATAGCTATCATGCCCCAGACCCCTGGACAACACAATGGACTCACTGAGTCGTTCTATGGTGAAATCACATGGTTTAAGACCAATTCACACACACACACACACACACACACACACCATCTCAGCCCCTCCCCCGCTGTAACTAGAGCTTCTCTCCGTCTCCCCCATCTCCCCCCCTCCCCGTCCCTCTGTGCTGACCCCCTCGTCCCACACGCTAACTAACAACCCCGGAGGCCAAAAGGCAGGGTGCACGCACACACAGACACACACACACAGACACACAGACACACACACAGACACACAGACACACACACAGACACACACACACAGACACACAGACACACACACAGACACACAGACACACACACACACACACACACACACACAGACACACAGACACACACACACACACACACACACACACATACACACACTGTGAGCGTGTGAAGCTGTGAGCCTCGGAACAAAACATCAGAGAGTCTGGACAGAAACATGACCACAGGAGCCCGGCGCTAGCAGAGAGAGGGAGTGAGTGTGTGTGTGTGTGTGTGTGTGTGTGTGTGTGTGTGTGTGTGTGTGTGTGTGTGTGTGTGTGTGTGTCGGCCTGCAGTCTTACTGCATGGTGTTAGCGGTACAGTCACCGCCTACGTAGCCCTTCAGCACGTCGAC
>PIJE02000658.1:87760-90866 GCA_002895965.2 Coryphaenoides rupestris | reverse complement strand
ATACACCCCCCCCCTTTCTCGTTCTCTCTCTCACCCCTTCTTCCTCTCTTTCTCTCTTGAAGGGGTCTGTTATAGATAACACATGGGCAGAACTCTGAAGTGGGGGCGGTGTGTGTGTGTGTCTGTGTGTGTGTGTGTGTGTGTGTGTGTGTGTGTGTGTGTGTGTGTGTGTGTGTGTGTGTGTGTGTGTGTGTGTGTGTGTGATGTGTGTGTGTGTGTGTGTGTGGGGGGGAGTGGGGGGCGGTGAGAGGGAGAGAGGGGGAGAAAGAGAGAGAGACACAGAAAAAGAGAGGACTTTGACAATGGAAAGGATGGAAGCACACACACACAGCCGTCTGTGTCCGTGTGACGTCGGGCGAGAGACGCTCTTACAGTTTTGTGCCGTGATATCCGGCATTCTGTTGCCGGGGGGGGGGGGAGATCCAATCGATCACGCCCCGAGAAGGACAACAGTGTCCAGAATGCATCCTGCTTTGCATTTGAACCACCAGACCACCACCACCATCACCATGATTCAAGATTCAAGATTCAAGATTTCTTTATTGCCATGTGTGTAACAAGTACAATGGAACGCTTACTCCCCATTCACTACCGTAGCATCATTTCTAAACATAAATTCTAAACAATTCTAAACAATAAATGAAAGTAAGTACACACGTACAATAAGAAGTGACAGAAGTGATAGTAAAGTGTGCACGCGCAGTACAGTAATAACAATAGCATAATAAATAGAAAATAATGGATTGTAAATAGACTTTCAAAATTGCGAGGTTGCCTGCGTAATAGCTGAGATGAGAGCAGAAGTGCCATTCTGAGTGCAGTACCAACATCTAAGTACATACAAAATGCTAATCATTTATAATAATAATGCCGAGATGTACAAACACGCAAGTTAGTGCTCGGGTTAGGAGAGCATCATCCCGCGGGACTGCAGCTGTGATCGGCAGCTGGCCTACACACAGGGAGCTAGCATGAATCGCGCTATCAGGCGCCACAATGGCGTTCGGACTCTCGCAGTGTGAGAGTGAGAGCGGCCGGCTAACTGTACTGGACTGCTCCTGCCTTTATGTTAGCGTCTCTCTCTCGCTCTCTCTCTCTCTTTGGAACCACAGATTAGGGCGTTGAAGAGTGAAATCGGCCACCGATGTGGTTGAGGTGTATTTATCTGGTGTGCAACAACAACAACAACAACAACAACAACAACAGTGTCAACCGCAAGACGCGGGGGGTTTCAAATACACACGGATACCATCGTGCACGCACACATGCACGTTCCTGCAGATACACACACACACACACACACACACACACACACACGCAGGCACACATACACACACACACACACACACACACGCACGCACAAAGCCAGCTGTGGCTTGTGTCTTAAAGAGCATTATAGCTCAGGGCATCTGCATAATCTACCCAGGGATCAGTAGCACAGTAAGAGTAAGAGAAAGAGAGAGAGAGACCGAGAGAGAGACAGGGAGGGAGAGAGAGAGAGAGAGACCGAGAGAGAGACAGGGAGGGAGAGAGAGAGAGAGAGAGAGAGAGAGCTGGGGAGGGGTGGGAGTTAACAGAGCTGGTGCTGGTATGTGTGCATGTGTGTGTGTGTGTGTGAGGCAGTATGATCTGTGAATGCCTGTGTGAGTGTGTGACTGTGTATGTGCGTGCGCGACTGTTGTGTGTGTGCCTCTGCGTGTGTGTGTGTGTGTGTGTGTGTGTGTGTGTGTGTGTGTGTGTGTGTGTGTGTGTGTGTGTGTGTGTGTGTGTCTTAGCCAGCCAGTGAGGCTCCACAGCACTCAGGTAGAGCAGCAGCAGCAGCAGCAGCAGCAAAAGGCCCCTTCTCCTAGTTGCCATGACAACCCCGACCTCAGCTCCCTGCTCTCCAGCGCCCATTAAAACCCTCAGGCTGTCAATCATCAGCCTGGCCAGGGAGCACAGAGGGAGAGAGAGAACCAGATAGAGAGAGAGAGAACCAGATAGAGAGAGGGAGGGAGAGAGAGAGAGAACCAGATAGAGAGAGGGAGAGAGAGAGAGAGAGAGAGAGAGAGAGAGAGAGAACCAGATAGAGAGAGGGAGGGAGGGAGAGAGAGAACCAGATAGAGAGAGGGGAGAGAGAGAGAGAGAGAACCAGATAGAGAGAGGGAGAGAGAGAGAGAGAGAGAGAACCAGATAGAGAGAGGGAGGGAGGGAGAGAGAGAACCAGATAGAGAGAGGGAGAGAGAGAGAGAGAGAACCAGATAGAGAGAGGGAGGGAGAGAGAGAGAGAACCAGATAGAGAGAGGGAGAGAGAGAGAGAGAACCAGATAGAGAGAGGGAGAGAGAGAGAGAGAACCAGATAGAGAGAGGGAGAGAGAGAGAGAGAACGAGATAGAGAGAAGGAGAGAGAGAGAGAGAGAGAGAGAGGGAGAAGAGAGAGAAAGAGAGAGAGAGAGGGGGAGAGGGAGAGAACCAGATAGAGAGAGAGAGAGAAAGAGAGAGAGAGAGAGGGGGAAGAGAGAGAACAAGATAGAGAGAGCGAAGGAGAGAGAGATAGAGAGGGAGAGAGAGAGAGCGAGAGAGGGAGAGAGAGGGAGAGAAAGAGAGTGACAGAGGAGAGACGAGATAGATAGCGAGGGAGAGAGAGAGAGAGAGAGCAAGAGGGAGGGAGAGAACGAGATAGAGAAAGAACAAGAGTGAGAGAGCAAAAAAGGAATAGGAAAAAAGGTATGAAAAAAGGAGAGAGAGAGAGAGAGAGAGCGAGAGAGATTGGGGGGACAGTGGAGCGGGCGAGCGAGAACATTGCCACGAAAAATGAACGAGAGCACAGAGATAAAGGGTCGGGTGGGCGAGCGAACGAGGGGAGTGAGCAAGAGATAGGAAAGAGAGGGAGAGAGAGCGAGAGAGAGAGGGAGAGAGGGAAAGAAATAAAGATGGAGTTTACAGGAGCCTTTGGCTTTTGATAGGTGCGCTGCTCTCTCTCTCTCTCTCTCTCTCTCTCTCTCTCTACCACAGCATGCAGTTAACTCTTCATCAACACCACCATCACACTCCTACTGGCTAGCCTCCACACTCCCACAACCTGCTGAGAGCCGGTATACTCTGGAGTCTAATAACTTATATATAT
>PIJE02000658.1:72760-80260 GCA_002895965.2 Coryphaenoides rupestris | reverse complement strand
GTGCCCTCTAGGAGTGACTAGATGAGGTGATTTCTGTAGCGTCTAGAGAGTCTCTACGCTGAGGAGCAGAGTTGACGTCGATGAGTCTTGAAGTGAGGAGGATGACCGAGAGAAATCTGTCATGACTCATCAGAGTCGGGCCCTCCGTCTCTACGCGTAAGCCGAAGAGGAGGAAAGAGGAGAGAGTAGGCGAGAGGAAGAGGTGAGGTCACAATCATTAAAAGCCAGGCAAGGAAGAGGCTACTCATCTATCGTCGTTATTCCCTCTCTCCGTCATGTGCATACTAGTGAGATCTCTATTACTCGAAACAGCGAGGACAGCAGCGCGTCTTACTGTAATAAGAGAAGAGGAGACGAGCGCTAATTTAATGCACTGTAGCTCTGCGTGCTCACGTTCGTGTGAACGAGAGAAGAGAGGAAGAGGAATATATCGAAAGAAAGGAGAGCCATCTCTATGGCTCTGCTATATACGTCAGGTCTACCTCGTGCTGAGAAAACAACAAGGAACTAGGCAGTAAAAATGAGGCGCACTCGAAACCACAATTGTCAAAGAGCTGTGATGTAGTTCAGACAACAGAGTACTAGCACCCCATCGTGACATACTCAGAAGAGAGGAGGACAGGGGAGCGGGATCCTGCTGTGAGAAACCAACAGCACCCTAGGGCGACAGTGCGGTCCCATGTTAAAAGCTTAACACTCAGACGTCTATAGCTGGCAATGAAAGAATTACCATACATTATTTTAATTGGAGTGGTAAAGGGAAGGGGGGGGGGGGGACTGAGCTGAAAACACAGCAGTATGCATATAACATATATACTCATGGGCACAGGGAGATGTCTAACTCTAAGCGCTTATATATTTATACTTAGCCATTGTATATTTGCAGAGAGACAGAGAGACAGAGACAGGGGGAGAGAGAGAGAGAGAGAGATAGATAGAGAGAGAGAGAGAGAGAGAGAGAGAGAGAGAGAGAGAGAAAGAGGGGGAGAGAGAGTGGAGCTACATGATATCTGCATGTTTCTGTAGCTCACTGTTCACCTTGGGCGGTGGCGTGGTGCTCTGTGTGTGTGTGTGTGTGTGTGTGTGTGCGGGTTGTGTTTAGAAAAGCAATGCAGACAGACTTTTCAAAACAGATTCGCGCCAGTCTGATCAAATGACCCCACTTTATTTTACAGTGTGTGTGTGTGTGTGTGTGTGTGTGTGTGTGTGTGTGTGTGTGTGTGTGTGTGTGTGTGTGTGTGTGTGTGTGTGTGTGTGTGTGCGTGCGTGTGCATGTGTGTGTGTGTGTGTGTGTGTGTGTGTGAGGCAGGAACAGGCATTCCCCACGGGCCAGCCCTCGTGAGGACCAGACTCGACGGGTGGAGTCAGCCCCCCTACCCTACCCTAACCTCACACACACACACACACACACACACACACACACACACACACCGCACCACACTTATAATCTAAAACACAAGTACAGCAGACCAGCTCCAGCCTCCAGCAACTAGCAACAAGTGTGCCGGTCGATGTTAAGATAAATAGAATCAGGCCAGAATCACACTGCAATCAGGCCAGAATCACATCAGCATCAGGCCAGAATCACATCAGCATCAGGCCAGAATCAGGCCAGATTCAAGGCCCGTCTCGGTTCAACGTCGGACCGGCGCTTCACGGGCCACACAGCAGTCACAGAGTCAAAAAGAGAGTTTGGGGAACGAGTTGGCCCCTAGGACCCGGGAGGAGGGAGGAAGATCACTCGCTAAGCCAGTCTCCTGCTCCAGAGGAGGAGGAGGAGGAGGAGGAGGAGGAGGGAGAAGGGGGAGGAGGAGGGGGAGAGGGAGGAGGAGGAGGAGAGGAGGAGAGGGGAGGAGGAGGAGGAGGGAGGAGAGGGAGGAGAGAGGAGGAGGAGGGGGAGGGGGAGGAGAGGGAGGAGGAGGAGGAGGGGGAGGAGGAGAGAGGAGACACATTCCCCAGACAATGGAGAGTCTGTGGGACTGAATAAACCTCTGAGGGCCCCGAGGCACCAGGAGAGGAGAGCGGGAGGGCGACCGGGAGGAGGGGAGGAGGACGATGGGGGAGGGAATGCGGGGGTCATACGAAAAGAGAAAAAAAAATAAGAAACAGAGTGAGGAAGCATATAATATAAAGAGAGAGAGAGACAGAGTGTGGGGGGGGGGGCATTAATGGTGCAAAACAAGGAGAGGAGAAATAAGGAGGAAAAATAAATAAATGTCGAACAAATTTAAAGCATTTGTTAAAAGATCTACAGGGGAGGTATGGTGAACTGTTGATGAGAATGCACTTGGACAAGAGAGGTAGAGACAGAGAGAGAGAGTGAGAGGGAGAGAGAGAGAAAGAAGGGAGAGAGATAGAGAGAGCGAGAGAGAGGGAGGGGAGAGAGAGAGAGAGAGGGAGAGTGAGAGAGGAGAGAGAGAGGAGAGAGAGAGAGAGGGCAAGAGAGAGGGAGAAAGAAGGGAGAGAGATAGAGAAAGAGAGTGAGAGAGGGAGGAGAGAGAGAGAGAGAGGAGAGAGATGGTGAGAGAGGAGAGAGACAGCGAGAGAGAGAGAGATAGCCGCCTCCTAAACATAACTTACACACGACTTGTATACACATACTTGTGTCATCTGGGCCACAGTTAAAGTACAGTCGCTGTACAGCCCAGCCCAGAGCTACCCCTGCCTGCCAGAGAGTTCACAGAGACAACGCAGCCCTTCTCCGCTTGCCAGGGGCCACAAAGCCGGACAAACAGCCACGCTTCGCCTCCTCTCCCCTGGGTGCCGGGTGGCCGGGCGGCGGTGGGGGAAGTCTACCTGTGTTACCTGTGACGCACGCCGCAAACTACCTCCTGGACTACTGACGTCAAGTAGCCCCCCCCACTCCCGCCCCAATCTAGGACCGCGTAGCGTATCGTTTCTCGCTAGCTTCTTTGGTTACTTGTTTTTCCTAGCTTTCTCACAAGCTCCTGCGGTTGTTTGCTTTTGCTAGCTTTTTTTTGGGGGGGGGGGCTAGATTTCTTGCTAGCTTCCTGCACTTGCCTCGTTGCTTGTTGCAGGTTTTGGCTAGCTTTCTCTCGCTCGCTCGCCCATATTATCTTTCGGGCTAACCGGGGTTTTGGTTTAGCGAGCAGCGTAGGCCAGTAGCTTTTGGCTTGCCGTCGTCGGGAGACACCTGGAGACTTCTTCGGAAGAGCGAACCAGGAAGGTAGCTAGCTAGGTTGCCGGTTATTTCAGTGGTGTGAGTGATGAGTACATCGTCACGGTGACTACGGCCTTTCATCCCCCCAAACCAAACAAGGACAAGACAGTAGAGCACAGCAGATCACCCCCCCCCCCCCCCCAGAATGTTAATGCTGCTATCTGGCTGCTAGCGTGTAGCGTGTAGCGACGGGACTCTGAGTCCAGGAGGCTGTAGACTGGGTGAGCAAACTGCTGCTCAGTAACGTCCTCACCGCCTCGTCCACCAGCTAGAGCACATTATGTTACACATGTTTCAGAGATAAGAACAAATAGGGATTCCCCCGGTTTTCAACCTGGTTCACCACAAATATCTATCATATTTTGAGAGACTTTTAATTTGAAATTTCCATTTCCATTTAGGGCATTTGGCAGAGGCATTTATCCAAAGCGACTTACACAGAGTACATTTGTCGAAGGAGACAAAAATATATCACTGTGGTAGATAAATAGAACTGGTTTCAAGCATTCATAGTTGCGAGGCTAATAGAAGAAGTTTCATAATTGCCAGGTTGCCCGCATAATAGCTGGGAAAAGAGCAGGGGGGGGGGGGGAGGCGGGGGGGGGGGGGGGGGGGGAGGGGGAGGAAGGGGGAGGAGAGAAGAACACTGTAATGTCTCACTGCCCCTACGTGTCTCCCTACTTACATGTCTCACTGCCCCTACGTGTCTCCCTACTTACATGTCTCACTGCCCCTACGTGTCTCCCTACTTTCATGTCTCACTGCTCTTCCTGTGCTCGTGAGAATAGCAGTCAGGCAATGCAGCCGCACTTGTGTCCTCTGAATGATGTTGTCTGCATGATTGAATCCTGCTTATTTTGTATCAATAATAACTTCCGAATGTAATATTTCATGACAGCTGGTGACAGCTAAACAGTAAAATAATAAAAAGATTTTTCCTGGTCAGTTTGTATGATTCAATGATTCTCCAAGATCACCCATCACATCAAAATCGTGCCTCGCCATATTAAAATACCAGTTGAAAGGACTGGAGACTGGAGAGCACACACACATACACACACACAATTTGCTTATGTAGGAGGGAGGCACTGGGGAGGAGTCAGAGCAGTGCGGCAGCAGCAGAGGGGATCAGGGCGGTAGGGAGAGGAGGAGAGGGGGAGGGGAGGGGAGGAGGAGGGAGAGGAGGGGAGGGAGAGGAGAGAGGAGAGGAGGAGGGGAGAAGGGGAAAGGGGGGGAGAGGGAGAGGAGGGGAGGAGAGGAGCAGAGAGAGGGGAGGTGGATTGCAGCATGTTGTCGGTGTGGTGTTGTCGCTTTGTTGGTTGGGGGGGTTTTTTTGGTGTTGGTGTGTTTGTTTGTTTTATTTTAGTTTTGGCGGGGTGCGGTTATGTGGTTTTTTGTTCGTCAATGTGGGGCAGTTGGTGTTTAAGTCGTGGGTTTGGTTGTGGGGGTTTGGTGTCGTTGGGTTGGGGATGGTGGGGGGTAGTGTTCTTGGTGGCGGTTTGGTGGCGTTTATGGTAGGGGTTATTTTTGTGATGTTTTTTTTTTTGTGGGTAGTTTGGCAGGAAGGAGGGGTTCGGGTGTTAGGGCCGTGTCCCGGATTGATGTGGTAGTGTGGTATCCGGGCGGCGGGGCGGTGCTCTTGTTGTGTGGGTGTGTCGGGTTTCCTTTTTTTTTCCGGTGCTGTCCTTTCAACGCGGCGCTGTTATCGGGTTTTGCTGTGGTCGAAGGGTGGTTGTGTCGGCGGGTCGTTGTTCGAGGCTATCTGCGCGTGCTCAGTTTGTGCGCCCGCGCGGTCTTCGCGTTCGTTGGGGCTTATGGGGCGGGAGTGGGGTGGTGCCCGGGCAAGTGATCGTTCCTTGGTGGAACTAAGCCGGCAGTTCTCCAGCCTTGAGCGCGACGGCTTGCCTTCTTCTTTTGTCCTGTTCCCGTTCCGCGTCCCCCTCGCGCCCCGTACCGCCTGTAAGCTGTCCTGTCTCTCTCTCTGCTGTCTCTTTCCCGCGTCTGTCTGTCTCGTGTCTCTGTTCTGTCTGCTCTCTCTGTCTCTCTGTCTCTCTCTCTGTCTGTCTGTCTGTCTGTCTGTGTGTCTCTGTGTGTCTGTGTCTCTCTCTCTCTCTCTGTGTCTCTCTCTCTGTCTGTCTGTCTGTCTCTCTGTCTCTCTCTGTGTCTCTCTCCTGCCTGTCTGCTTGTCTGCTCTGTGTGTCTGTCTGTCTGTCTGCTTCTGTCTGCCTGTCTGCTCTCTCTGTCTGTCTGCTCTGTCTGTCTGCCTGTCTCTGCCTCTGTCTGTCTGTCTGCCTGTCTGTCTCTCTGTCTCTCTCTGTCTGTCTGTCTGTGTCTGTCTGTCTGTCTGTCTCTCTGTCTGCTCCTCTGTCTTGTCTGTCTGCCTGTCATGTCTGTGCAGAGAGAGAGAGAGAGAGAGAGAGCGAGAGAGAGAGAGAGAGAGGTGTTGTCTCCTGAGCTTCAACATGATACAGGTTCCAACCGGTCTCGGGCTGCTGACTGGTTGCTGCCGGTACTCTCTCACTCCTGTCGGTGCTCTCTCACTCCTCCCATGTGCGCTCTCGAGACAAAGTACAGAGCTGCTTGGAGAGGGATTTCTGGTGGCCGACTGGCAGTGATGACGCTCTCCACAGATACAAGCCCTGCTGACTGTAGCCATATACACACAAGCTCCCTTCACTGATTGTGGGCACAGTAGTGTGTTGTTATAGCACAAAATGGTAGCCCATACATGTTCAAATTAAAATACTTCAAAAAAATATCCCTCATATCTAAAAAAGGCTTTCATTGCACTTCCATGCTCACTCCATAAAAAAACCCCTCATTATTATGAATAATGTATTAATTGTTATTACATTTGTATTAGTAAATAATTAACGAGGTAACCATATGAATGAATCAAACATGTGCATCCTGGCTTTCATGGCTACTGTAAAAACGATGGGATGAGTTGTTGGAAAATATCAATGGTTGTGTTACAGAAGGTTCATTGGCAATTTGTTTTGCCAGACAAGGAATGTGCTTTTGTGGATTGGTGCATAACACTGAACATTAACAGAAAGTAATTATATGGAAACGAAAACACAGAGGCAGCCATCCGCGGCGCCATCTTGGGTGAAGACCAAACTGTCTTGGTTCCAAACATGCAGATGGTGTGGTCGATACTGAGAAGCAGCCTCTGACTGCACTCATGGGTGATCAGCCATGCGTGGCGTGGGGTGAGATGGTAATACTGTAGAAGTGTGTGGTGGACGGGTGTGGAGGAAGCTAGGATTATCCCACTAGGGCAGCCATTGTAACCAGCGCTGTGTCGTATGGGGTCTTTCTCTCTCCTCTCTCTCTCTCTCATCTCTCTCTCTCTCTCTCTTTTCTTTCTGTCCCTGTCTCTGTCTCTCATTTCTCTCTCTCTCTCTCTCTCCCCTATCTCTCTCTCTCTCTCCCCCTCTGTCTTCCTCTCTCTCTCTCTTTTCTTTTTCTTGCCGTCACTGTCTCTCTCTCCTCTCTCCTCTCTCTCTCTCTCTTTCTTTCCTCTCTCCCTCTCTCCTCTTTCTCTCCTCCCACTCCCCCTCTCTCTCTCTCTTCTGTTCGTTAATGCAGTGAAAGGATCATTAAAGAGTTATAATAAAGATTTTTAAAGTGGATTGGTATACTGGTGGATAATTTAAACTAAATATCATATTCAATCAGAGATGACAGAGAGTTTAGAAATACATAGGGATGTTAGTTATAACTCACAAAGGACGATGGGGGCACAGCGGCCTTTTTCTTCTGGGAGTAGCAGTGAGGATGCGGTGGTTTCGATAACTGCAATGATCATCTAGGAGTCCTGCTGCCACTTCCTCCTCCACAGCGTGGAACCTTTTTTGGGATAGAGATCTCTCCCACTGCTGAACACGGCGGGTGGTGGCCGGTTTATTATAAGCATGACCTGGAGTAATGCTGGGAATTGGTGCATGCAAACACACACACACACACACACACGCACACACACACATACACATACACACACACACATGGACTGCAAACACAAACAAGCTAAAATCGTATGAGCGTTGGTGTCATGGCCACGCAGATGATGTTGCTGCCAAGTGTGTGTGTGTATGTATGTATGTGTGTGTGTGTGTGTGTGTGTGTGTGTGTGTGTGTGTGTGTGTGTGTGTGTATGTGTGTGTGTGTGTGTGTGTGTGTGTTTGTGTCCTGGGACCTTATTTTGGGCCACACCAGGTGCAGGGGTTTGCAGGCTTGTCACATGATCTGTGTGTGTGTGTGTGTGTGTGTCTCTGTGTGTGTGTGTGTGTATGTGTGTGTGTGTGTGTGTGTGT
>PIJE02000658.1:39039-45509 GCA_002895965.2 Coryphaenoides rupestris | reverse complement strand
AGCACAAAGGGTATATACACACACACACACACATGCGCGCGCGTCGTGTATGTGCGTATTGTGCACACTTATCTTACACAGAGGGAGCTTTGTTCTAGTTCAAGGATTCATGTCCAGTTATCCTTGACCTTTGACCTGGCTGGAGAGCAGGAGAATAAATGATCTGTGTGTGTGCGTGTGTGTGTGTGTGTGTGTGTGTGCACACACACACACACACACACACACACACACACACACACACACACACACACACACGCACACACACACACGCACACACAGATCATTTATTCTCCTGCTCTCCAGCCAGGTCAAAGGTCAAGGATAACTGGACATGAATCCTTGAACTAGAACAAAGCTCCCTCTGTGTAAGATAAGTGTGCACAATACGCACATACACGACGCGCGCGCATGTGTGTGTGTGTGTGTATATACCCTTTGTGCTTCAGAGGTACATGGCTACCCCTTTCTCCCCTCACAGTCCAATTCAGTATTTGTTTAATATCATACTTTATATAAATTAATGAATTAATGTTTTTGTGAATTTTTCTTTGCATCGAAATTCAGTCTTGATAAATCCCAGTCCTTGCCATAAAAACAGAGATCGGCCTTCAAGAGACCATAACACCCAGAGAGAGAGAGAGAGAGAGAGAGAGAGAGAGAGACAGAGAGAGAGAGAGAGAGAGTATATACTGTGTATATTTTACCTGAGATCTCCGAGAGAACTGAACTATAGTATCTAAGTGATTTCATTGATGGCCATAGCATTTCATTCAGAAAATCACTCGAGAGCGCTAAGCTACATGCAAAGCTACATACTAAGCTACATGCTAAGCTACATGCTAGGCTACAGCAGCGTCGCCCGCCACCACCACCATCCCCACACGTCACTCGCTGCAAAAACGCTCTCGCTCGAGTCGGGAGGCGTAGGTATCCAGCTGGCCTACCTCAGGAGGAAAGGTGTAGGAAATTATATGGCATTTAGATTAATTAGACGCAGTTGTCAGATTTAATTAACTACTAGGTTTAATTAACCATGTAATTAATCTTACGGTGGTCTAATGCGTGCACATACAGACCGCCACGTTTACACACTCCCCTCGCTCTCTCTCTCTCCCTCTCCGTCTCTCTCTCTCTTTCTCTCTCTTTCTCAAATACACACACATGCACACACACGTACGCACGCACACACACACAAACACATGCACACACACATCTGTAACACGTGCACAACAAATGTATTCTGTTCGCCTGACAACTGTTCACACTCAGGCTGTCAAACCTCATAAGAGAGTTCAACTAAAAGGGCCGAAAAAACCCCCCAAAAAAACAAAACCAGAATGGGTTTCTGGAGGTAAGAATAGAACCCCTAATCCATTTCAGGGTCCGCTCCCGCCCAGGTAGAACCAGAGTCTGCCGGTGGCTAATGTAGTGTGTCTGTCCTGCTCCGGTCCTGAAGTCCCTATAATCCTTATTCAAACACGACCCAACATAACGCAATGCCAATATTTAACAATACTATGGGACGTACCAAATAAAGGGGGGGGGGGGTTCAGGTTCATGTCCAAATCCTTTAAATCCTTATTATCCACATCTCTGCTGTGTGGACCCAGAGTACAGGAGGGCCTCAACGACATTGGTCATCGCTATAGCAACTCGCCGCAACGTAAACGAGACTTGACCCACCGGCGGGGTCATTAGAAGCACGCCGACTTCCTGTTTAGAAAAAACCCCCTCCGGACCGCAGCTGCAGGTCTATATAGTCCAGGGAGGACTGACTGACACTCTTCAGGAGATAAGAAGGGTTAAAGGGGAACCAAGGGGCTGTGACCTTCGACCTTGTGGTCCCCCCCCCCCCCCCCGCGAAACAGCGGCTAGCATGCTAATACACTCTGATGGACTTCTTAGTGTCTTGTGAGAATGTGCAAGTCATCAAAAAAATGTGTGTGTGTGTGACCATGTGGTTGTGTGCCTGCTAAAGAGCCCGTGACCCCTGACCTTTGACCTTTTGCAGGCAGGCAGTCAGCTCGCGGGGGCTTGAGGACCTTGAGGCCTGGCGACCATCAGACCATCAGCATCACATGAGTCCAACCACCAACCAACCAACCAATGAGCACAGCACCAGCGGTCAGGTGAAACCCCGCCCCTCAACCACACCTGAGGCTGAGCTCTTTGTCCAGAAGACACAGACATGTGATCTCAGCAGTGAACACACACACAGGTCTGCCGACTGCCGACTGCAGACAGTCAGACAGACAGACAGACAGACAGAGCACACACCAGCTGAGCACAGAGAGACAGGGAGGCTGCAAGACGTGTTCGAACAGGAAGACACCGCCGTCAACACACAGAGAGAGAGATAGCCCTTACTGCTGTAGAGTTCACACGCTGTCCTGGGGTGTGACCGTGTGTGTGTGTGTGTGTGTGTGTGTGTGTGTGTGTGTGTGTGTGTGTGTGTGTGTGTGGTGTGTGTTGTGTGGTGGTGTGTGGTGTGGTGTGTGTGTGTGGGTGTGTGTGTGTGTTGTGATGGTGTGTGTGTGTGTGTGTGTGTGTGTGTGTGTGTGTGTGTGTGTGTGTGTGTGTGTGTGGTGTTGTGTGGTGTGGCATGTTCTGTGTCAGTGTTTGCAAACATTTGTAAGGTGTGTGTGTGTGTGTGTGTGTGTGTGTGTGTGTGTGAGTAATGGCTGTGTGTGCATGGCAGTGTGTGTGTGTGTGTGTGTGTGTGTGTTTATGTTTGTGTCAGTTTTTGCAAACATTTGTAGAGTATGTGTGTGTGTGTGTGTGAGTAATGGTTTTGTGCGCATTTGTGTGTGTGTGTGTGTGTGTGTGTGTGTGTGTGTGCGCACGATGGTTGCGTGGTGCATACACGTGTATGCAAGTGTGTGTGTGTCAGTGTAATTACTGCAGTGAAGCGGGTGATAATGGTATATATATAAACAGTATATATAGGTAAAGTAGACTCACATAGTCATGGAAGGCCTTGGCCTCGCTGGAGTGCTCGCAGGTCTCCCTCCGGTCCGGGGCGGCGCAGTACAGATCCCAGAACACGCTGGTGGAGGGCAGACAGGAGGACAGACACAGAGACAGAGAGGACAGCCGTGTTAGCCGGGCCCGCCGATGTGATCCATCACCGCGCTGGTGGGCTTCTGTTCCCTGGGGTCGGGGCTTAGCGTTTGTTTGTTTGCAATGTATGTGTTTCCCGGCAGGTTTTCCCCCACAGAGACGCCGCATTGACTGTTTTGGGCCGTTGCTGCGAGGCATGATATGTGGTCGCGCCATATAGAACTTTATTAATCCCAAAGGAAATTCTTGAAATTCAACATAAGCATAAAAACAATAGAAGAATAAATGTAGTGTATAAACCTAATATAATAACAATAAAAGTAAGATACATTTGGTAAAAAAAAAGTTAACTAGAATAGAAAAGTTGTCAATGGTATTGAAGATGTAATATTGCACATGATATTCAAGAGTTTATGAGTCATGTGGAGTTCAGAAAAAATATATTTTATATGATATTATTATATATATGTAATACATATTATCGTTGTGTGTTTACAGGCCTGTAGTCCTGACCTCCATTCGACGGCCCATGCGGCATCTATATGTACATTTTCCGTCCCCTACAGGTACAGTCTGATGATGAACACATGTTTGTGGGCTCACCGGGCTCCAGTAGCCAACATAAAGAAGAACCACCTTAAGCAAGTAACGTCGGAGCTGAAGACGTGACACACACATACACACACACACACGCGTGACACACACACACACATCCGGACCAGACTTCCATTTCCTTTCTCCCGGCCCGGGAAGGAGCTGGAGGCGGTGAGGTGACCAGCGGCCCAATGATTGTATTACTTAGAGCCCAATCAGCCCCAGCCAAATGAGTTAATTAGACCAATCGCGCTACTCGAGGGCAAGGGGGAGGTGGGGGTGGGGGGGGGTGTATAGGGGGGGGGGGGAGGTTCCTGTCCAAATGGGCCCTTAATTACTGCAGTGAAATTAAGTACCTGCTTAGCTGGCCCACATTAAGACATTCTCTCTCTCTCTCTCTCTCTCTCCCTCTCTCTCTCTCTCTCTCTCTCTCTCTCTCTCTCTCTCTCTCTCTCTCTCTCTCTCTCTCTCTCTCTCTCCTCTCTCTCTCTCTCTCTCTCTCTCTCTCTCTCTCTGGTGATATTGATTTAATGGACAAAGTATTAAAAAAAACTGCTGATTTGGGACTCGGGAGGATACAGATTTTAGCGTCTTTTACGCTTTTTTATACCCCGACGTCTTTTCCGTTAGTCAAAGCTAGGTGTGTGTGTGTGTGTGTGTGTGTGTGTGTGTGTGTGTGTGTGTGTGTGTGTGTGTGTGTATGTGGGGGGGGTGGTAATGTGGCGGGTGGTAATGTGGTTTATGCATTATTCCTGCTGACGCCGGGGAAAGCAGGTGTGTTGAACGGCCGTGACGCCTGAAATGACAGAGTGCAAAATGGAGCAAAAATATAATAATATATAGATATATATTAGCCGATTGCCCCCGATAACAGCCAATGCGTCAGGAGAATGCCGCCGCACGCTTGCACCCGATGTCACGGCGATGGCGGCCATTTGTCACTTCGGGGGAAACAACTCGGCCTACGGGACACGACCCGCACCATGATGTACAGCCTACGCTTAGCCAGGTACGAATACGGGTCACTGGTTTTTATCCCGCCTTTTTTAGAAGAACGATTGAAACTGCACTCATTCTGGAACCGTTTTTTCCTCCTCCTCCTCCTCCTCCGGGGGCGGCAGTAGCTCAGGAGGTACAAGCGGTTGTCGGTCAACAGGAAGGTTGCTGGTTCGATCCCCGGTCTCCGCCTAGCTAAGTGTCGAGGTGTCCACCTAACCCTAACTGCTCCTGATGTGTTGGCGTTGCATGGTTGACACCGCCGTCGGTGAATGTGAGGCAACTGTAAAAGTGCTTTATAAATGCAATCCATTTACCATCCTCCTCCTCCTCCTCTTTCCTCAAGGAACAGATTCCACGGTGAAAGTGAAGAAACTGAGTGTCAGAGTGTCATCTTGCTCACGTCGACTACTTTGGTTTACTTCAAATCTGTGTGGCTCTTAGTGTGTGTGTGTATAGCGAGTTAGCGTAGAGAGTGTGTATTCATTTGTGTGGTTCTTGGGGTGTGTGTGTGTGTGCTGCAGCAGAGTTAGTGTGGTGAGTGTGTGTGTGTATTCGTGTGGCTCCAGTGGGTGTGTGTAGCGAGTTGGCGTCGAGCGTGTGTGTGTATGTATTTGTGTGGTTCCAGTGGGTGTGTGCACAGTGAGTTAGCATGGAAAGCATGGAGTGTGTGTGTATACAGTATGTATTCAACTGGTCATGGGGGGGGGGGAGAGAGAGAGAGAGAGAGAGAGAGAGAGAGAGAGCACGTGTGTGTGTTCATCAGGTCCTCTGGGTGTCCATTCGAGCTATTCCTCAAGTCACACAGACAATAAAGGCGATGAACATTATCATATCTATCAGGCCAGGGTGTCAGTGAGATTGCTGCTCTGTCAGATACCACGGACCGCATGGGGGGGGAGCGAGGGGGAGTCGGGACCACCATCGCAAATCCAATCGGCTCGAAGGGAAATGAAAAGCAGGGGGGGTTGGTTTGGACCTCGCCAGGTACGCTCGGGTGGGGGGTGGCGGGCTGGAGGGAGGAGAGGGGGGCGAGGGGGGAAGGTGATCTAACATCTCCCCGTGGCCCAAGATGTCTGAAATATATTACGATTCAAACGGCCTGACCTATGGGGCCGTCTGCGGTGCCGTAGGACAAATCAGATCTCCTTGGTGTGCATAATCTGTCAGCAGCCTGGCGCTTGGCGGTGGAGGAGACATGCACCGGCGTTTATAATTTGAATATTATTATGAATATTAATATTATTATTATTATTATTATCACTATTATTATTATTTGTTTCAACGTTGTGAAATACTGTAACCACCGAGCACATTTCCATTTCCATTTAGCAGATGCCTTAATCCTAGGCGGCTTACAAAAAGTACATTTGCTGAAAGACACATAAAGATAAGAATAGAGCAGGTTTCAAGCATTCATAGTTGCAAGGTTAATAGAACAAGTTTCATAATTGCTAGGTTGCCTGCATAATAGCTGGGATAAGAGCTGACGTTCCATTCTGAGTGCATTACCGACATCTAAGAACATACAATATGCTAACCAATGCTAAGTAACATTAATATTAATAATGCCAAGACATACAAGCACGCAAGTTAGTGCTAGGGTTAGGAGAGGGAAGGCGGGCGAGTATGACATGTAACATGTTAATATTGTAATAAATATTGTATGTTAGAAGGTGAAGAAAAAAATTAATCGGAACACGTTTGCAGGACGCCAAGGAAGTGTCCCTCGTGGTCCGGCGGTGTGTTAGCGTTGCTCAATTTTTATCACCGATGCAAATTCTGGGATTTGATCGGTGCCTGCTGTCGTGTTTACTTAC